>JAOTQG010119371.1:0-10877 GCA_025631175.1 Iris virginica | reverse complement strand
TAGGGGTAATAGATGGAAAGTGTTTGATATTTATTTGTGATGTTGGGTGATATTTGAGTAAAGATAATAAAAATATATAAAATATGTTTGATATTGGGATATTCAAATGTTATGATATATCTGACTCGTGATCTGAGCCTTATTAATTTCTTGAATTCTTGAGCCCATTATATGTATAGGATTGGCCCTTATTCTCACTAAAGCCCAGAGGCCCAGGACCCGACCCACTTCCTCTTTCTTTTTGTTTTTCATTTTCAGTTTCCTTTCTTGATTCTCTCCTCTTCTCTTCTCCTTCTTCCAAATTCTCTACTTTTTGTCTTCTATACGACCGATTGTTTACTCCGGCAATGGACACCTGACTCTTTCCATTCGTTCTACACGTTTATGTTCCTTTCATTCAAGATTTTCTTGGGTGATCTAAAAATAAATAAATTCACCTACCTTATCTGTTGAGTGCACCTAAATTTTGCTTCAAAGAAAATTTCCAAATTTTCAGCTTTCTTGCTATTGATCACTTCTTGTGAACTGGTTATCAGTTTTAAGTAATGGGCACTGCTTCAATCCAGTGCCCATTTGGAATCAGTGCTCATTTCCATGGAAACTCAAGACTTTTGCTTTCCAGAGTGGAATCTTCAAGCGTTAATTTTCCTTCCAATGGAGAAATTCCCAAAATTGGCTTCTGCCCAACGTCCAAGGTAAATCCATAAAGACAGGTCTATTTTGTGATTTCATGTTTTATCTGAAATGGGTGCAAAAAGATTGGACGTTGTACTTCAGATCAGTAGGTGATTGCTGATACGCTGTATACAAATAATCAGTCTTGACACTAAGTGGGACCTACATTTCATTACTAATTAGCAGTTATCAACTAATTCTGTATATGAAACAGTTTTAGAGCATGTTAGGTATGCCTGGTCTCTGTTGTAGAGCATTGGAGTTTGAGTTTGTATTTGCGACCAAATCAAATTTGTGCAAAAAAAAAAAAAAATCATGTTTCTTCTGTTGTGCGTGCGTGTGTGTGTGTGTTTTATCCTAAGTTGCTGAGCTAAGTAATTGGGACAAAGGCCGAGTTGAGTTGTGTTTTATCCCAAGTTGTTTTCACGATTTTGCATGGACATGGTACCGAAGGTGCAATACAGAACTGGTGGGCAAAGCAAGTGAGAGAATGTAGTTGTATAAAGATTTTATTTTTCCTCTGTAACAGCCAATAAGACATGAAAAACTTCGTTCATGAATTTTGCTTGCCATTTTCTTACCTCTCAAAATGCATGAATCAAACAAATTGGCAGATCTCTGTTGTCTTTATTAGTGTACGCTTGATTTTGCAACTGGTGAAGTATTTCCTTTGTTTCTAAATGAGCATCCATTTAAAGGAAAATTTTTGCCCCAAAAGCTGGCCATTTTTAGCCAAGTTAGTAAGTTCTCCTATTGCCACGTAACATGTTTCATGGTGCATTTGCAATGCGCAACATTTTGATTTTACCTGATATGAATATATTATATATAGTTGAGCTAGCATTGACATTTGTAGTTAAGTATTTTCTATGCGTAAAATGTAGGAACATTGGTATTGTATAACTGATGCATAGATTGCATGTGACGCGGCTTTGCCACTTAACCAATATGGTTTCCATGATTATGTCAATTCTCTTCCCTTAACAAGGGAGCTATACTTTTTAGTTTCTCGGTAGCATGCCACAATTTGATATTGAATACTGTTTGCATCACTTCTCTGATTAAATCTGTAATTCTATGGCGAGTCACGCAAAATTCTGGTTTCTCTTCTTATTAAATTCGAGAGGGCAGAACTCCATCGTGTGAACTACTGTAATTTTAAAATTTGCCCCTTTTAAAAACACTGTAAGATGACCCTTTAGCCACTTACCATGACACTGCCATGATTATCCGATCTCCTGTCAAAAGCAGATTCTTGAGAGAGCATAGAATTAAAATTTTGATTTGAATTTTGGGCTGCGCATAGTAAGATATGACTTCTAGAAATGGGACTAGATATATTTGAACTAACCTTTTGGTCCCTATAGTAGCAAAAAGAAAAGAAGTTTAGGCTCTCTGTTCAAATAAGTTGCTTATCTTTTAAAATGACCCGAGTTTTCAAAATGTACAAAATTATTAAATTCAAAAGTAAATTTGAAAGAAAATAAAAAAAGGAGAAAAAAGAAAGTGATCTTCCCCTCCCTCTGAGTAGAAATTCCTTACCCTCAACATTATGGAAAATATGCTTTGCCATGAATGTGATTTATACAAATCTCATAATTACTCATCTGTGTACTGTCCCATAGTTGTTAGTATGGAGTTGATCATAATTCTTGATACAGGGAACTGCTGGTAGACTATATGCTTTACCTGACATAGGTGATACCTTCTTTGATAAGCTTCCGACGCCTGTACTTGATACAATTGAAAGCCCTATGCACTTAAAGAACCTGACTCCAAAGGTTAGGGGAAAAAAGCTATCTTTTTACATCCCACACCCCCTTTCGTGCAAGTGGCTGCACCATTTACTGCAATGCTGTTTGTAGGAACTAAATCAATTGGCTGATGAAGTTCGATCGGAGTTATCTTATATAATGTCAAAAACTCAAAAGTCCTTGAAAGCTAGTGTGGCGGCTGTGGAGCTGACAATTGCAGTACACCGTGTTTTTAGCACTCCAATGGACAAGATATTGTGGGATATGGGGGAACAAGTAAGTCTTAGTCATATGCACAAGACGCACAAGCGACAAAATATATTTCTTTCTTCTCTTTGTTTCTTTCTCCTTTGTCTTCTTTTTTTTCCTGTTATGTTCCTTTACACTTTAAAAAAGGAAAAAGAAAAAAAAATCATTTATAGTAAATAAGCAAATAAATGTGAAATTTCTTAACTAAAATGTTATACCTAATTATGGTTGTGTGTAACCACTTTTGTTTGCGGTGAAGAAATAAAAGGAACTTGTATAATCATATGTTATTGTTTATGGTTGTTTTTTGAAGCACTTTATGATAAATCATTTTTCTGAAACTTGAACAGACTTATGCACATAAGATTCTCACAGGAAGGCGGTCCCTTATGCATACACTAAGACAAAAGGACGGTGTTTCAGGTTACACTTCTCGTTCTGAGAGTGAATTTGACCCCTTTGGCGCAGGACATGGATGCAACAGTATCTCCGCTGGATTGGGTATTTTTTTGTTCCCCATTCTTTTCCCTTGAATCTCCATATCCAATAAAGTTCTTCAGATTATTGACTTACTATTCTAAGATGTTTAAAATCTAACCGCCAGTGCTTTTCATTCTCTATGATGTACATATGTATACCTGGCTTACATTTTTCACTCTTTTGTATTCTGTCCCCAAGTCAAATTATAGAAAAACTGGGCATTGCATCCGTAGTCTCTACACCATTTTCTTGTCAAATGTGAATTAGAAATAAAAATCAACAATGTTTACATTCAGGACTAGCTGTTGCACGAGATATTAAAGGGAAGCGGGACCGCGTAGTTGCAGTAATCAGCAATACAACAACCATGGCTGGCCAGCTTTATGAGGCAATGAGCAATGCAGGCTATTTAGATTCAGATATGATTGTGATATTAAATGATAGTCGTCAGTCGTTGCACCCGAAATTCGAGGAGGCCCCTAAGACACCAATTAATGCTTTTTCTACTACTTTAAGCAAGCTACAGTCCAGTAAATTTTTCCGAAAGTTTAGACAAGTTGCTAAGGTAATCTTTCCCATCTTTAGTTCATTTTTGATGATCCAGACTTTCATTTGTTCAGGAATACCACGAAATTGTGCTGGACAGTCATTGTCAAAAATGAGAAGGCATGCGGTGGACTGAATGAATTATTGGAGCCAACACAATGCATATTGACTTTTAGTCTGATATTAATAGAACTTTCAAAATTCATGTATCAATGTAGTGATGTACTATATTGACTATACACATTGGTTATTTGTTGCCATAAGTGCTTGCCAGTACCTTTGGTGGAATTTAGGTTTCTATGCTCTATCACTAATCTGGAACTAATTTGGTGGTTTTTTAGGGCTTAACTAAGAGAATCGGTACGGGTACATATGAATGGGCTGCCAAAGTTGATGAGTATGTGCGTGGTATGATAGGTCCACTAGGATCGACTCTGTTTGAAGAGCTTGGTTTGTATTATATTGGACCTGTTGATGGACACAACATTGAAGACCTTATTTGTGTTCTCCGTGAAGTTGCATCCTTGGATTCAACAGGCCCTGTTTTGGTTCATGTCATAACAAGGGAAGATAAAGAAGTAGTCCAAGATGACAGAAAGAGTGAAATATCAAATGAAAATCTGGAAGGTACATTCTACCCTATTGTCTTCCTTGCCGATGTTGAAGGATGCTGTCATAGATTCTTGCATAGAATGATCAAGAAGTTGTTAGTTTTGTTCAAGTTTGAGATTTTATTTTTATCATGTCCCTTATGCTTGCTAACATGGAGCAATCGTGGACACTTGGAAGAAGTAACTGGGTCTAGCCAAGTTGCTTTGATCTTAGAGTAAATAAAGTACATTTTCTTTTTGCCTTGATGGATTTTTGAACTAAAAGTTAAACGAGTATTTGCATTGAAATCATTCAGTGAACTGGAGCCTTATTCTTATATTCTTCCTTTTAGTTGGGTTGAAACATCTATTCTTCTTATAGAGTATACGATTGAACTTTCATTTTAACCTGATATCTGCCTCATCCAAGTCCTATAGAACCTATCAATTAAAGACTCCTGGAGGTGGAAGGGCTATGCTTTTCTTTCTTAGCTGTGGTTCTTGTTGCAACTTCTACATTGGGCTCTGTGGGAAGGGATTTTTACGTAAGGCCTCTTTTCGGCTTGGATATTTTAAGTTGCCTGGGCTTTTTGGCTGAGCTTGACACTTTGTGGGGCATAAGCAGATACTCTTACTCTTCCAACAAGACTAGCAATCTTGTCTCATACTAAAGGACAGATACAGTGATGTAGGTTAGAGACTATATTAGCAGATACTATTTCTGCTTATCTCCCCCTCGCCCACTCCCCAACATGACTACAAGGTAAATCGAAAATGCGCCTTCACTTTCTGAATGTGCATGTTCCATTCCATCTTTCTTATCCTAGCACTACTGAAGTGAAAGTTACCATTTTGGTTTACACTGAAGTCTTTATTTGTTATCTACTCTTGAGAAGGGAAGATTTTTGGAAACTCATTTATTGGTGGATTTTGAGATTTTAATAGATTACTACATTGTGGAGTCTATCTTACTGATTTCTGCCCCTGCTGATAATGCACTGAAGTTCTGTTAATTGTCTTTGAAATTCAGTTCAAAGTCATTCCATTCACAAACTTTATATAGCACTATAATTTCTAGTTTAAGTGGAGAGTTCCCAGTTTATTGCGACAGAATTTAGTCTCCCTGTAACTAATTTCCGTATTTGGGTAGTAGTTGAAAGTGCATGCATCTTGATCCCTGCATACCATGAATAGTAATAGCCTTCTCTTCATGACAAATGATTGTTACAAACAAAGGGAGAAAAAGAGATGATGACTTACTCAGTTTTCTGGGTAAAAACCAAAATTGTTAGATACTAATAGTGCACCTTTACTAGTTCACAGAAATTGGCTTAATTATTCTAATTGTGTGTCCCAGAATCGTCATGTGGCCGATTAAGTTAAGTTTGTTGGATTCAGTTCTGTATGTATTCATGTTAAAAGACTATCTGGAGTACTGCGGTCAGTCTACAGGGATCCTTCTTAAAAAATGTTTTCTAATTTTCACAATTACTAGTAAAAATTATTCACCCTTCAAAAAGATATATATGGTTGTGTTGTTCAGTGCCTCACTGGTGCTATACATACTATCTCATCCACTTCGATCCAAATGTATTGTACTCCTTGAAATTCATGCTTTGGTGCCCTATATTTCCCTGAAAAGATAGAAACCACTATGTCTTATCTGGATGATTTCATTGATTTCTGTTTCTTACTTTCTTGTATAAATCAGGTTCTTCTAACTTTGATTCACTACCCTCTAGTGATCTCCCCCAAACATATAGCGACTTCTTTGTGGAGGCTTTAATTATGGAGGCGGAGAGAGACAGAGATATTGTGATTGTCCATGCGGGAATTGGAATGGAACCGTCGCTGCGGTTATTTCAGAAGATGTTTCCTGATAGGTTTTTTGATGTGGGAATGGCAGAGCAGCATGCAGTTACATTTTCTGCTGGTTTATCGTGTGGGGGCTTAAAACCATTCTGTATAATACCATCTGCGTTTCTTCAAAGAGCTTACGATCAGGTTTTCCTCTCTCGCTCTCTCTGTCCCCTAATCCACTCACCCCCCCCCCCCTTTCCTCTTTTAAACAATGTATGCATCATAGAAAATATTAAAAACTTGTGACAATTGAATTGCATCAAAACTTATGTAGCATTTGAAAGTCTGAACACTGTCCAAGTAGCTCATACATGTTGATAAATTATTTCCTACTAGTTTGTCTGTGTATTGCTCCTTTGAGCTAGGTTTTGGTGTGGTCGGGTAATTATAGGTACTTGTTGGTAGATATATTCCCTTTGCATGAGCTCCCTTTTAAGTTAGAAAGGGTTTAGGAAAAGGCAGGATGACCTGATTTTTATGCCTCTATGCTTAGAAGTTCGTCAAATTGATAATTTATATTGTGTCAAATTCATAAAGTTGGGCCTAAATTTATTGGATCAAGTGTGCTTACTTCCATCAGAAACATATGGATTGCAAAATTAGCCGTCGGTATGCACCTGCCAAGTAACTTGGTACAACTTAATATGTTTTGCCAAGGATTCTTGTTTCGGGTTGGGTTCAGCCTCCCTGTATCTGTATAAAACATTCACAAATATGAAGGTGATCGGTTTTCTCACATGGACAACATAGAGTCAATTATTTAGTTCTCAACCTGGGATGTACAAAAATGCATGCACCATGTTATAGTATTTATAAGTTTATATATTCAGTTACTGTTGCATTGTGAAAAGAACATTTAAATCGCAAAGTGAGATCCTGACATTCTGGTTGTCTAAGTACTTTTCCGATGACGTTATTAGGTAGTTCATGATGTAGATCGACAGAAGATCCCGGTACGTTTTGTCATTTCAAGTGCAGGGCTAGTTGGATCTGAAGGCCCTATCAATTGTGGAGCATTTGACATAACCTTTATGTCTTGTTTGCCAAACATGATTGTAATGGCACCCTCTGATGAGATTGAGCTTGCTCACATGGTCGCTACTGCATCTCACATTAATGACCGGCCCATCTGCTTCCGCTATCCTAGAGGTGCCATTGTCAAGACAAAAAATCCGTTATGCAACGGAATTCCACTTGAGGTAATATCCATAACCTTTGTTTGTGATTTGTAGTATATATAGCCTCAATGTTATCTGTTCTAATTATGAACCAGATTGGTAAAGGAAGAGTTCTTAAAGTGGGTAAAGATGTTGCGTTGCTTGGGTATGGAGCTATGGTACCAAATTGTCTAAAAGCTCAGTCCCTGCTTTCACAACTTGGCATTGAGGTAACTGTTGCCGATGCAAGGTTTTGCAAGCCTCTTGATATAAAGCTTGTCAGGCAGTTATGTGAAAATCATTCATTTCTGATCACTGTTGAGGAAGGCTCTATTGGAGGATTTGGATCACATGTTGCACAGTTTCTTACGCTAGACGGGAAGCTTGATGGAACAGTCAAGGTATTTTATTGTTCGGCATGGATCTCTCTTTCAGTTTATTTTTGCTTTGTATCAATATTTGAGGCCTCATTTTGAAAAGACAGTCGATGTAAGTTGGGTCCATTTGCCTTGGGTGGATTTGGCTTGACCGTGTAATGATTAGAGTGAAACTTAAGACAGATTGATTGATTTCAGGGCCAATGAGAAAACCGAAAACAAAAAATTAGGTTGGAAACTGAACCCTTGGTATTGTTCTAATTTTTAACTGAATGACCCCACTTGCATTCCTGAGTCTGGGATTGTTTCTTCATGTATGAAATGGGAAGGAAGTGGGTAGCTTGGTTCAATTGCAAATACTCGTCTTGTTGGTAGTTATATGCAGAATGATAGCGGAACAGAAATGTTGCTCTGCCGGTGGAGCATTAGGTTAAGAATAATTGAGATATTTTTCCATGAGTGTCTTATCACTTTTTACTCCTTTTGAATTCCTTGAATAAGCCTCACATGTATAGATGAGGCTTTCTTTTCCGTTTTTTCAGTGATGAGTCTGATGACTAACTAAGCAAGGCTAGAACCATTGATTTGCCAGTGATGTGTTAAGAACGTGATTAGTCAGCAGGTGAGTCCCTTGAGCAGGGTGGTTCAGGCTTTAATCAATCACTTGCTTGACACTTGAGTTGGGAGCTAAAGTTGGTGTGCAGATGCTTCACATTACTCGTTCTTTTTAATTTACAGAAATGTCTCATTCATATATTTGTCCCACAATTTAGCAACCATTGTCCATAGAACCTAACCTAATACGGCTCTTTATATTAGTTGACTGCTTTTTCATGCTCGATTATAGATAATATTTAGTCAAACTGTGAAAGCACATTGCTTGGAACAGGGATGCATCCGGGTGTGATAGGCGAATAAGCGTCAAGTTGAAAGAAAAGTTTGATAGGACAGCTATTAGAATCACCATACTTCATGGACCCGAATGTTGGCAAAATGAGAATGTTAAGATGGATATGCGGTTACTAATGGGAGATGTAGAAGTTGCGACAATGTGAGATAAAAGTGCCAAAGATGGTATGAACATGTAAAAGTAAGATCACTAAGTATAGGTGTTAGGTAAAAACGCTCTTGGATGAGTAGGCCGACCACGTCAAAACTATAGGTAGGTGATGTTCTAACCTAGCATGGACAATTAGACTAAGGTAGGAGCGATCAAAATTAACATGGAAAACATTAGTAAAACAAATAAAATATATGAATTGAGTGGTCATTTGACCGGTGACAACCGTGCGTTGTACTGGACTCCAAGTAATTGGGATAAAGGTTGAGTTGATTTAACTTTGCCATGAGATAAAGTGAATTGAATTCGAGAACAAAAAGTGTCGTTCATTTTGGGACAGATGGAGTATAATTGTTTTTAAAGTATTGTTTCCCTTCTTTTTTTCCTAATGAACATACGATGATTGAGCGAGAATTATGTATACAGCCAGTGCGTCCTTTAAGTAATAAGGCTACATGCATTCTTGTAATTTTTTTTTTTCCAGTGGCGGCCCATTGTATTACCGGACAACTATATTGAGCATGCATCGCCAATGGAACAACTTGCTCTTGCTGGGCTGACAGGCCATCATATCGCTGCAACAGCGTTGAGTCTGCTTGGTCGAACCCGTGAAGCCCTCCTCTTGATGCGCTAAAAGTATGGTGTCCTGTAGCTGTTGCTGGATAAGAGAGTAACATATCAAAGCTGCCTCAGAAGGAAAAAGGAAATAAGGAATATCAGACACTGAAAAGTGTTTGGGTATCAAGATTAGCAAGACTCAAAGAGACAGATGTTTGGTAGTGGTTCTGTATCAGCTGTATGTAGTTTGTACATGCCAGTTTACTGGTGGGAATTGCGAAAATATCCACCTCTTCTTTCTCGTATTCCTCCATGTCTCTTCCAATCTTTGTTGCTTCCGTCTGAAACTTAGTTCTGAAAAATGCTGACGGCTACTTTTGGATCACAAATTTGATGTATAGAATAATGTCAATAGTTCTTCTGTTACCAAACATGTTTCTTCTTCATCCATTGGCTCTGATATTGTCTTCCTTGAATATGATCTTGTTCAGAAAGGCTCATCCATCATCTTCACCTTTCAAAGTGGTGGAGTTGACCGTGACGTGAGATTTGCCTCGACAACACACTAGTTAATTTGCTCATGTCGCATGGCCTTCATTTTCATTTTCTTCTTGAGGTTTTTTGTTAGCGTGTTTGGTCCCTTTACCAAATTATATACGTGGTGGAATCACACATCCATGGCCAAATTATACTTCTTCAGTTGCTCTGAACTCCTTTTTTTTTTTTTTTAAATGATTTGTATCCAAGTTGTAAAAAGAAAAGAGAAGAATCATATTTTGAGAACATAAAAAGATTAACTGAGAAAAAAGATTAAATATTTTGATCGTTTCACAATAGTAGATCTTTTAGAAGTTAAAATTTGTTTCAAAATAGTTGTTCTTTTATAATTTTTAGATTATTTTAACACATTTTTCTAAATTGTTCTCATATTCTTCCAACTACCACTGATCATTAATTACACTCATTTCTTTTGCCATTAATAAAGAGTGACTATTTAATGAGGGTAAATTTATCAATATATATTATTTCTTAATCTCTGTGCATAAGTGTAAAAGGTCCACTATTGTGTAACGGAGGAATAAATTTTTATTATACTCGTTATTATAATTGAGAACCTAAAAACTTTTAAGAGCCCTTATATCTAAATATTTTAAATGGTTAAGATTAAACTAAAGAAAAACAACTATTGATGGTCATTTTGTAATAAAGTAGAATTACAAGAATATTTATATAAGTATAAGATTTTCTCTCTTTTTTAAAAACGTAATTTACTTTAAAATAAAATATTTAATGATCTATAATTCAAAATTAAAATCTAATTACGGATTCTTGTTCAAAATTAAATTCTCTTTCAAACAAGATCAATGAAAAATATATTTCGATGACTTTTTTTAGTTCAACTGTGAACCATGAAATTAATAGTGTAAACCATGAATTTATATTTTACAACTGTGAATCATGAAATTAAAAATGTGAATCATGAAATCTATTTTTTCTTTACAAATTGAATTTCATGGTTCACAGTAATAATTTTGTGGTTCACATTTGTGCAATACTTAGTTCATGCTATT
>JAOTQG010119360.1:0-10879 GCA_025631175.1 Iris virginica | reverse complement strand
AACTTAACTAATTTATTATATAATTGGGTTGATCGATTAATTAAATGTGTTATAATAGATTGAACTCATTAAAATTTATTAATTATTGTAACTCAACCCATTTCAACTCATTTAACTCAAATTGATACGTTTACTCTATTTCCTTGAGTTAGCCCAAAAAAAAAAATTCCTTCTACGATTTTTACATTTTTTTTACCCATATTTTTTTAATGGTTTTTCTATTCTCCTATCAACTCACGTAAGAGTAATTTTTTTAACATATTATCTATATCACAAATGAAAGCAAGGTATTTTTGGAAAATTATGCAATATAAATAATAAAATTGTGGGCCCATCTCTCTTTCTTTTTCTTTAAAATCAGACAATAGAAATAGTAAAGACTTTTAAAATTTACAAAAACACAATTGAGAGCATCCACAATGAACTACTTAAGAAGTCCATATGAATGTAGAGCATCTTCAATCATGTTTGACATGACTTGCTATAACTATTTTTTAACAAGTTAATAGTGATATAATAAGTTAAAAAATAGTTTCATCTTCAAAATTAATTTATTAAAAAAAAATAGCTAATATCCCCACTAGTCATAAAATGTTAGTAATATTTTCATATTTACTGTTCCAAAATATTCTTATTTTTTATTTTTTAATATTTTAGGAGGGGTAAAAGTGTAAAATTATATATTTAAAAAGTATTTGTGCATTTAATGCATGTGAAAGTAAATATGCAATGATTGAAACATTGATTAGAATAATGATTAATTATCAAGTATATTTTTTTATACACGATTTTAATATTTTTATCTCTCCAAAAAAATATTAAAAATTAAAAAGTGAGGATGGTAGGAAAATAAATATGAGAACATTGCTAACCTCCTACAACTAGTGAAGATATTAGTTAATCTCTACTAAAAAATAGCTAACAATTATATTATATAGGTACCAAAAACTAAAGATAATTCTAGAATATTACACAGTTTCATGTGATAAATAATAACAAAAAGAATTTTGTTGATAATATTTATCACTAGGAACAAAGAAACAAATGGTGACTAATTTTCTTTTTCCAATAGTACTTTGGATGGGTAGTTTTTTATTTGGTTTTTGAGTTTTTGTAATGATTAAAGTAAAAAGTAAGAGAGAGATAAATAGAAAACTGTGGGACCGATGAAAAAAAAAATCAAAAACTCAAAAAATAGGGAAAAAAAGGTCCATGAAAACACACCCTAATTTTCGTAATAACTATATGAATAAAAAATTTCGTAATTTTTGAAACTAGGTTCCAAAAACCTGGTTAACAAACACCACCTACTTCTCATATTGGTCTAACGTTTGGTTTGACTTCCATTAAAATCTTATAAAGCACAATAAGGTCCAAACTCCATGACCCTGCAAGCAAATCGAACTTAAACTGCGCCCTCAAACACCTTTCATTGAGCTTAAGACTTGCCACAAGTAGGTGATTTCTACAGCAGAATCGTGGTGTACTGTACAGTTTCATATCTTTATTTCACAAACAAAACTTACTGCGTTAATAATAACTACATGGGTTGCTCTTGCTCTGACAACAATTCTACAACTTAGGCATTTTCATCCAGAGAGAGTAACAGGATGATGGAAGTATAACTGAGCATTGGGTACAAATTGTCATTAAGAAAATGAGCGTACTGTCTGATTGCTATCTCTCTTTCTGGGATGTCGTCATTCAGAAAGTCGAATGGTGCTGGCTTGCTGGTATCCACCAAGGGCTCCCATCTGTAACCTGGTCGTTCTGGCAGCATAATGGTGACTGGTAGATGACTGCTGTTGAAGGCAATGTACAATTCTCCCTTCACCTCATCAACCTACATTGTTCACTCATAGATGATGAGTCTGTTGAAAGAAATGATGTCTTTTTAATACTAAATCATTTTTACCGCCCCCCCCCCCCTCCACACACACCAAAATAAAAAATGCAGGCGAAAATTTAGATGAATGTATGAAACTATGCACTAGATGTTTTGGGCAAATTATATTGTGTGCCTAGGCATACCTAGTAAGGTATGCCCATTTTGTACATAAAGTTTATAAATTATATACATAATATGAATATAAAATATTCATAATAATTATTTATATGATAATCAAATAACTCATGTAGTCATGTGCATTTCATATTTATAGTATGTACATAATTCATAAAATTTATGTACATTTGTGAATAAAATAGGCATACCCTGCTAGGTATGCCTAGGCACACGATATACCAATTGGGTGTTTTGGGCCTCTCAAGGTGCTAGGTAGGGGCACAGTTGCTTGGTGACTTGGCAGCTATGGTCCGAATCATAGAAAATATGCCAACACATGAATTATGCTTATGCTTGCAGTGGAACTTTGGAAGAAAAAATTTAGTATACCATTGTAAATGCCACAAAACGACTTGTTTCCGTCCAGTCTGGTACTCCAGGGGCATGGCCATGCCACTGCAATCTATCGGCTGTTGGAAAGTCGTTTAAGCCAAGTGCTTCACATTCACTGTGCAAATTGCAAGTTATAGACATGTTAAAAAGTCAATTAGAGTGACAATAATGAAAGCTAATCTTACTATCTTGAAGCATTTACCTACGGAACTTGGTCATAAGGCAACAAAATCTGAAGAAATCGGATGAGCTCTCTTCTTTCTTATCCCATCTAAAATAGTTTATCTGCAGTCAAAGCTGCCGTCAGTTTAAAGAAGAATAACAGGTTTCTGAGCTCAACAAAAGGGAGTGGACTATCACATAGTTATCATGGCAATATGTGTTGTTGTTCCCCCCTTTTGTATGACCGTATTCATCGCCCATATAAATCATCGGTACACCCTGGTAAACAAAGATCATAATCAACAGCTGAAACACAAGAACAGGACGGAAGTAACAACCCCCAAGGTAAATAAAACGAGAATTAAAAACTTATTTGTAAATGCAAAGAAATAAAAACTGGAATGAAGTAAAACAAGAAATCGACAATGAACTGGAGCCTGTGTAGAAGCATAAGATTGAGAACTAAGTGAATATTAGTAACTATTAGAGGGATGTAGATCATACTTTTGCTTAAAACACAGCCATACAAGATTCAAGGGTTATATAAGTGCTGCTGATGGAAACCCAGCATACCATATGCATATATGGGCTCAACTTTTTTATCACTTGTAGCATTTGAAGATAGCTACTGAACCTATCATCTAGAATGGACCTTCTTTGTTCTGACAACAAACATATAGTTTGAGTTTTTTAAGTATCCTTTCCGCATGCTTGAGGAGCCCTAATCTTGTTGTTCGCTGCTGCTGGTGGTATTGGATGCCATTGTCCATGATTTTTTCTGTAATAGAGAGGAACGAGCTTAGGGTTGATTCCAACCGTGGAGGAGAAAAGTTTCCGGTGAAATGTTGCTGGAGACGAGGTTAAAGAAGGCGGAAGTCGGAGAGGGTTTTTTGCACGTTGAGACAAGGTTTTGATCACACGTCGTTTTTATGAAACGAACGGTAGCGAGAGGGGGTTTTGTTTATGTATGTTTTGACGATTTTGTCCATGGACTTGTCGGAATCTAATAACACCCGTGGGATGTTGTCTAATCTAATGGCTATGATTGGTTCCTATGGTTCTCATTTAGGTCACTATATATATATATATATGTGTGTGTGTGTGTGTGTGTGTGTATATGCCATGTGTTGTGCACCAAAAAAAGTGATGTTATTTGGACCACACTTCACTAATGATTCTCCATGCAACATATATAATCCCTCCATTCCAACTAAAAGAGTACACTTTCCTTTTCTAATAGTGAACATGAGACGATCAAACCAAATTTTCAATATCTCATCTGCATTTTAGGTGACAATTTCAAAAATTACAGACGATATTGAAATTACCATGAATTTTAATTCTTATTTTTTTTTAAAGGGGTATATATTTGGCCAATTTGTAACTAAAATGACCAATGGACTCTTTGCTTGGAACAGAGAGAATAAGTAAAAAGATGCTAATGCAAAGCACTTTGCAAAACAATCCAAGGCAACTGCATGATCAAGACTAGAAACTCAAATCAAACAAGCTATTCAGTAAATAATCAAGCAACAGGTCAATCATCACGGTGCAATTAATAAAGAAAACAACTTACCTGGGAAACCATTAGACATAGGAAATAGTTTTTCATTTGTCGTTTGCGCAGTCTCTTCACGGAGATGCTTGCAAAATCTCCCTCCTGATTAAATCAGAAAGGAAAGGTTGAGCCAACAAGCTACAAAAGTAATACACAAACTCAAATGCATAAACTAAGTGAAAAAAAGGCTGAAAACTAGGAGATCTCCAAGGTTTACACACGAAACTCATTTAGTACCAGTATTAAGTGAGGTTTCTATTATCCCCATAAAAACTACGTGTAACTGGTCCATTTTTACACCCAAAAAAAATGGTAGTTAAGATGTACTCTAAATTGCAAGTAGCCCAAATTGTTTGGCTCAGAACACCTATTAAAATTTTGCTCAGCCTCGGTTCCTGACATTTATTTAGCTCAGGATGAAATCTCGGGATAGAATAACTTCAATAAGAGACAAATGAACCTCATTCTAATATCCTCAAAACAAATGTCTTCTATCCCATCCACCCCCTCAAAATAGTCCCTAACTTTTTTCAGTTTGTCCGAACGATAGCTCCATTTAAAAAAGTTAAGCTATGTAATTTTATTAATATTAATATAAAAAATTCCTTGAGAAGATATGAAACTCTCTTCTGCCTCACCCAAAAATAGCACAACTTTAGTGCAATTTGAAAGAAACAATGAGAAAGTAAAGTCCCATGAAAAAAATAGAACTATTTGTTTGGAAGGACGGACTATTACTTTTCAAATCATTTAATCCCAACTTATACTGCATACCTGACCATCAAACAAGGTGAGATTGCAGAACATAGACCAAAATTCTTCGAAATTAAGCTAATGACTTATCTAGGAATGTCAATATTCGTAAGTGGATGCTAGTTATACTTCAAGTTCTTCATTTTTTTTTCCTTTTATCCATTATAGTCTTAAGACCGAGGTAAGTAAGCATTCTATCCATCATAGTCCTAAGACTCGGATGGATTCATTACATAAGAGTACTCAACATGCCGACTGGTAAATCATTTAGGAAGCCAAAACCATGCAAGTCTGAATGAAGAAATAGGAATGACTTGGTGCACAGGTCTCTCATGCATCAAAACTGAAGTCATACAGCGAAGAACATATTAATTTGGAATAAAATGAGAAAAGGAGTTAATTATGCATGCTGGAAATGATAGAAAATTTCCTCTTTTTCATTACCTTTTTTCCAGCCCCACATAACTTACATTAATGCCAAAAGTTGGCCTCTCCAAAAGCACCGTTGTTAACATAATTGTAATCAGAAAAAATAAATACAAGAAGATTACCTGTCCGCAGTTCCAGCTATTATTGTGGCTTTCTCCATCGTTATTGTCTTCTCCATTAGCCAGGTTGTGCTTGTCATTGTAAGTCACTAAATCAGCTAAAGTAAAACCATCATGAGCGCATACAAAGTTTATACTGTTCCATGGTTTCCTTCCGCCAGCCTGATTCATAAAAATGAGCTTAAGGATGAAAAACATCACAAGATGAATCAGAAAACCTAAACTGTTCGCACATAATTTTCACAAATTTCAAGTATATGCGAAAAAGTACGTACGCATCAAAGAATTAAAAGCTGAGTTAGAAAACAGCTAGTTGAACGAGTTAGGGACATCGCACCACAGCAAACAGGATATTACAGTATGTCACAAGAAGTGACTGACCCAAGGAGCGGTTTTTTCAAATGATTGGTTGTTGGAGACTCGGAGGTACTCAAAATGAAATTGACTGGCCCTTCTTAAAAGTTTGTTCTTTCATTTACTTTTTAAAACTTACTTCCTTTTACAAAAATGATTATATACAACATTTAGACAGGTGGTCAAGAGACTCAGAAAATATGAGGTTCTTTTAAAAAAGAAAAGAGATACCTGGTACAAGTTAGGGCTCCCACATAGGCATTCAGCTAAGGCTCCAGAAAATCCATCAGTACCCTTGATGAACTGTCGTACTATGTCGCGATACTGAAGAGATATGATATGGGGGTTCAGTTCCATCAGAAGGGGAATAGAAGGGAAACAAACGGAATTGTCATGAAAACAAACAAACAAAAAACTGAATGAGAACTCAAAAAGTTCACTTTAATTGATCATCGTCCATATGTGAATGGACTTCAAGAAATAGGATGTCAAACAACTCAACGTAATATACAGTTACTTTAGCAGGACGCACAACTAAAAGCGAGGCAAGGAGTAAGAGAAGGAAAGGAAGGCCAATCCATAAACATGAATGAGATAGCACCAGTTAGCTCTAAGATAATTCAGAGGCCATATCACCTCCAAGTTAGTTAGATAACATTCGTGCACTAAAAAGACATAAAATAAAAGCAGACATAGATGATACAGACTAGATTTTCAAGCCAACTAATGATATTGATATTTTAACAAGCTACGTAACAAGGAGAATAAAATGAGAGAAATAAAAGGCCAGTACTAAACATCGCAAAATCAGTAAGTTTAATTTCAAATGTGAGAAGGTATACAATGATAAGTAGACACCAAATTGGAGTATTCATACTAACCTTCCCGTTCCACTCTGACCAAATACCCCAGTGAGGAAACATGCCTACTTGGTAAAGGCCTCCACAGTCCCACGCTTCAGCTATAAGCTGTTTGAAATGCACAATCTAAATTTAGTATGCAACCTCATTGTTTAGTGCTATCCACACAAGAATCCAGATGAGCATAGAACATAGCTCAAGAAGCAAGTAAGGAGCATCTGTCAAGTCACTGAAGCAAACCAAAAGTAACAAATGCTTGTTGACGGTAATTTGGCATGACAGACTTCCAATAGAGGATTCAGTTTTAACTAACTGAAGCTTCTAAAATCCACTGGCATTACATGGAGGTTGAGCTCTTTCTCTACCTTCACCCAGTTCTTGAAGTCAAAAACATATGAATGAAGGATATGAGGTTTTTAGATGAAGAAAAGGCGAGTTAGAAGCACCTTTACGCCGGCAAGTATTGGATCATTGCTGATCATATCAATTAATGGTGGAGTGCTGAGAGGAGTTCCAGTTGTTATTGTCTCACTGTCGGGAGTCCCATATACATTTACTGCATCCCAGAGACTGGAAAACGGAAATGGGGAAATGGAATTGTACATGAGCTTTCACTTTTGTATCACATGGACAAGAATCGGGGGAAGGGGGGAGCAGATAAGCTAACCTGCTACCCCTAGTCATGATAGAAGCGAGATCAAAACGAAATCCATCCACATGCATTTCTGTTACCCAATATCTGTTGTAAACATTAAGTTAGATAGACGGACACACGTGAATGTTTAATAATGAAACCATTGAGTCGAATTTAAACAGAAAGAAAGAGACGACCCCTCCTAAAATTACCAAAACCAAGGAAAAAGGAAAGCATAGGGAACTTTAGATGCTACTATCATTTGGCAAGTCACAAAGCAAAGAATTTCAAACATTGACAACTGACTAAAGCATCTGAAGTTTACTACTGTTTAGATTGGGCATCTCTGTTTTAAGGAAAGGTCTATCCATGACTCAGTCATCCTCAAAGTATGTCTGTTTTGTCATATTAATCCTACCATGCCGCATCGCTGAACAGTTTAAAATTTTCTCTACTCCTTTCTTGTTAACAGGGGAGGGAGGAGGGGATCTAGTGTAATATACAGTACATCTACCTCAGGGAATCCAAAATGAACTGGCGTACAATAGGATGGTTGCAATTGAAGGTATTTCCACAACCTGAGTAGTTATAGAACTCCCCCTGCATATCACAATTAAATAAAACAATATAAATTAATAAAAAGTTGATGTGCACTTGTTACAGTTTCTAAGTTATGTTAAAGAATTTTACAGTTTCCGAGTGTCCAGCTATAGAAAAATAAAGTATTTCCCCCTCTGTCCTAAAAGGAGGACAATTGTTGACTTATTGGGTCTAGTTGACTGACTGACTTTTGAATTCAAAGCTAGTATACCTTTATTAGTTTAAGAGGAGCACAATACTTTTTGGGTACCACATTAAATATACTATAAACCATGTATATCTTAATTTTTGAAAGAAAGAGAAAATATGAATTATTCCACTCTGAAAATTGGTCAATTGACCAAAAAAAGGGTTTCAAAAAGCTATAAACCTTCTCCCTCCTTCCAAACTGTCTATAATAAACAAAATTATGCTGCATGCAACTACTATTGCAGCTCCTCCATTTGTACTGGAACCGGGATAACTTCACCGACTTTGGCATAGCACATTGAACTCCAAACAAAACACTACAACTGTCTTGGCACAGGACAATGGAATAACAACTGATTGACATTTTCCTCTCCCTGCATGCACATACACCAGCAGTTCATTTTAAATTAACTAACAAATTTCTCATATTTCCTTTCGCTAAAACAGCCTTATTTTCTGCATACGAGGCATGCTCGCGAAACGAGAGAGAGATTCTCGGGGAAAAAAAGCTGCCTGATCCTGAGAGAAGCTGGTAGTATGAATTCACCGAGAACTTTCCTCCTTTAGTACCCTACTTGACCAATTTATCCTCCCCGCAGCCATCTATCGGGAAGGAATATAACTTCTAGAAAAACCTCGCTACTGACTATTTTCCCAATCGTGAAAATTCCTCCTATAAGTGGAACTACAAGCTATGATATCACCCTAGATACGAACTATTGAGCATATTCTCCTCCTTATTCACTCACAAGGACTTGTAAGAAACATAGACACAATTAAAGTGGGATTTTTTCCCTCACCTGAACCTCTACATGCACTTCATCGACCTAGAAGGCAGCTAAATTTGACATGCATGACCCTCTTGCAAATCAGTCTTACAAATGACGAAGAAGGTAATACAGGGAGAGAATATAGCTTTATTCATTAACGCAGGAGCAATTAAGATAAATTATTAATAAGTAACACTAGTAGGGTTTACATATTAGGTATACAAATTAATGTAATCATCATCATTGTAATTAGGTTCGGATGTAATGAGGTTTTGTTTCTCTATGGTACAAATACGTGGCTGAATGTGGTGGCTCCCGTTTTTAAATGTGGATAGCAATAGCCTCTGCAGAACAACCTTGTGGATCCTAAATGGTCGTCCTGCTACGAGTTGTCAAAGAAAAATCCAGCTCATCACAGCAGCTATAAGTCATAGGAAGCATAAAGTTTCTACTAGTAGGAAACTCAAAAAACAGCTTGTAAAACACTTTCACAAATCAATATAATGCTCTTTCTTCCCAGTAAGAATGCATACCAACCATAATAGCTATACCTTAGGTGCAAGCATATAAAAGACACTGTTATCAACACCTCTAAATGACAAAATGGGACCATTCTCATTCCCTTCAGCAGTGTGATTGAAAACAACATCCATGAGCACCTGTGAAGGCAGAATCAGAGAGAAAGCTCACCACAAACTTAAAGATGAAATCTTAGAGCACGTTGAAACAAGCTGTCACCTCGATTCCATGTTTATGTGCCTCTTTAACAAGATGTTTGAACTCGTTTATTGCATCAACAGCAGCAGATGCATATCTTGCCATTGGTGAAAAGTAATTGATGGTCGAATATCCCCAGAAGTTCAACCTGGACCAGAAATATATACGTAAAACAGACTAGTTAGGCAATGTCAAGAGTTTGTGATAAAGTTCCACACGTCTATAGAGTCATCAAATGTTCTTTTCCTAGCTCATATATTTAGGGCTGTAAATCAGCTGAAGCTTCAGTAAGTTTGATTGCTAATGGATACACTGAAGCTTGCAGGATATTGCCGAAATATAATGGATATTTATGATTGTTCATCAGGCACACCAGCCCAAGCAGAGCTTGCAATTAATCGAGCTCAGCTGTTAAACTGTAAATTACAAATGGATACCATAATTTTTTGAAAATTTGGTATCTATTAGTATAAATATCTACAGTATTTATGGATACATCATAAATGTAATAAGAGTGATGCTAGAGTATCAAAATGGATACAAAAAAGCTGGGCAGATAATGGATTGCCAGTTGAGTTATCACGTAATGGTTCATCACATGGGATAACTAATTAAATTAGTTAGAGGGCCCGTTACTTGACAACTCAGCTACAATCAATTTTGCCTACTTTTTGTAACCATCGGCATTACTTACAGCATTAACTTCTCGACTCAAGTTTTCTCCTAATTGCATGGGTCAGTTACATTAATTGTCTTTTCTCATTCATCAAAGACAATTCATCACACAAGGCCACATTCATTCCAATCCTTCATTCGTACAAAATATAAAGTTAATGTCGTAATGTAATAATTGTTTTGTGCAGCATAAACTGAAAATAGCTATGTAATATAACTTAGAATCTAGTAATAAATTTCATAAGAGATGCTCATATAATATTCACATTGTAGAAGAAGCTTCTTAAGAGGCTAAGAACTAATTTCAATGAGCCACCCTAAGCTTAACCGAGTTAAATTCACTTTTGTTCAAGCACACCTCTTTGATTGAACAGCTCCCAAAATTGAGTGTGAGTTCAGCTCACTTACATAACAAACGAATTGAGCCGGGTCCTCAAGTACTGATATATGTTGTGTACCAGCACATTTGCTGCATTGACAACTTCTCCCATACAAAGCCTCATGGCATGTACTCTATATGTTATTCATTTACTTCCCATTGATTTCACTAAACTTTTCTACTTCAGTTACATTTAGATTAGCTACTCGAAATCCTCCAACAACAACAACAACAACAACAAAGCCTTTATCCCAAACTAGTTGGGGTCGGCTAAGATGAACC
>JAOTQG010119349.1:0-10879 GCA_025631175.1 Iris virginica | reverse complement strand
CTCCGTGGGCGTAGGGAGCGTACCTTGGACGAGATACATTCCTTGGACTATAATACCTCGGGTTACGAATACAACGGCCCGGTGAAAACATTTGGATGTTGCAAAATGGGGTAATTCACGCTAACGCTTATTGGGTTTTTATAAGGCGGGAGCCTAGGGTTTACATTTGTGCAAAAGTAGTTTCATCCCTTAAATAGAGTATGGGGACACACTCTTATGTGTTGAGTTCGCTTCGGCTCGCAGGTCGAAGCCGTCCCACGTCAGTTGCCCCAAATTTTCAAATTTGTTCACTGGTTGCCGCCACTTGAAGCGAAACAAATGTGTGTAGTCAGATGTCCAAATAAACGACCTTATTTTTTTTCCCATACCTTTTAATCGCATTCACGAACTGATAAAAAAAAATGTGACCGGAATTTAACATGTCCTACATTTTTAACGGTGGTGACCTTCCGCCTCCGATCCCAACAATGTGTGGCTACTATGGCCTTTTAGTAATTTAGGGTGCAATACCCTGACTACGGTGCAAGCAAATGGGTTATCAATTTTATTGTCTGCTGCATGAGGGTGGTTTCATCTTCGACGCAGTACACGGAAAGTAACTACACGGTTATCATTTTCTGTCTCGTTATAGCATGTACCAATGCATTTACTTGACAATATATAAGTTCGATATACCTTGTTTGAGCAAATGTGGTAATTCTTCCTACTACATTACGCCATATTCATTTCAAAGATAAACACAGGGATGCTACTGATGCCAAATACTAGTGTACACGACAGAGTTCTCCAAAAACAAATATATTGCACCCCCATCACATACCCATTACAAAACAGTTGCACACACATCATAGGGTCGGTTGTACTCAAAGCGACTCGCACGGCTTCACTGTATACCTCTCCGATATACCAAGAATTTTAGCACAAATTCCAATCGCTCCAACCTCCTATTGAAGTCGGCGTACTGCCACTCGAGAAAACCCATTGGCGGTTCTATGTCCCCCAACTCAAAGGCAGGCAGTTGGGGAAATTGAGTCCCTAAGCGAGCACATGCATAGTCTTCAAGTCTGATAAGGCGCATGTTGATGTCGGTCACCATTGCTTGCGAGAGAAAGTTTGATGTGTTGTCTGGAGCCAGTACCGACGTAGGGCTTTCTGCGTCCTACCGAAGCACTTGGCCGCTTGGAATTGGACTACTCCTGTCGATTTAACCATTACAAACTCAAATAAAAGACACGAACAAATTGAACAATTAATGATCCAACTATCAATAAAACGACATTCCACTGACCTTCTGGGATTATTCCCTCCCTGGGTCGTATTTCCCGGTTGGCGAAGGCCAATTTCCGGAGACACAACGGCAGTTACGCGGTCGACACCGTTAGTATCCACACCTGTGTTTGAACTCTCCTGTCGACTCATCGAACGGGTTAGTGGTCTACGGGTCACCAAATGACGACGCATTGAGCGCTCATGATTTCTAGTACGCCTTCTCGAGGTCAATCGCTCCCTGTTCATCTTCCCAGTGAAGTGTGGTTCAGATGAATGACTCCACAAAATAGAGTACTGTATTATGGGGAGGAAGTACTGCCAGTCGACGAAAAAGTCCACAGCATTAAAGGGCAGACAAAACTCAGGGTTTCCCATCAAATTGAAGCTGCGGAGTCCCAACGCATCTGCCGCCCCTCCCCTACTACCCTTTAATGCGTGATGTAGGGGCCATCATCTGCAATATGAGACGAAAAACCTGGAGACCCGAGCTTCTTCGCATGTAAACCGAGTAGGCATCAGTAGTCTACCAATCGAAGTGGGCACCCAAATATAGTAGCTTCTTCGCATGTAAACCGGGTAGGCATATAAAAAAATGCATTCATTCCCAAATAGTTGCAAAGGTCATAAATACTAGAGAAAATCTGACAATCTGAGAGAGGCAATAAGCAGCTATTTTTTTCACAATCAGGGAAGGTCTTCAATGCCGTAATATTTCAGAAAAGAGGAATGATAAGTCAAAGCAATTGAAATATAAGTAGACCATTAAATTGAACAACCAAGAAGGCCCCCTACGATCGCCATCACTTGCACTTAAACAGATGTAATCCTAGGAAAAACAGTAAGTAGAAATCATGGAATTCAGCAATCACCGAAATTCCGCTTATTGCAAACAACGTGCTAAGTAAACAACGTTAAACATAGAAACACGCTTATTGTACATGCCACGAGAACATTATCTAGGCAGTGCGGGAAACCCTACAACCCACATGAAAGTTATTCTACACTCCTACACAGGAGGGCCTTTAGGAGCTGGTTCTGCCTTCCCATGTTGGTATAATACCTACAATCGACGCTGATTATCATCCGGGATGGACGAGAAGAGCCTTCGACTCTTGGCATCGCGCAAGCAATTACAAGCCTGGGCGAAGGAGTAATCGTCTATGTCAGGAAGTTGGCACAAAAGTGCCACAACTTCATCAATGGTGGGTGTTGGCCCATCTCCAATGGGAACATCCTGCGCCTCCCTTTGATTCTTAATATTAAGAGCCCGAGTCTTTGCATTATTGCTCTCTTGCAAGGACTGCAAGACACCCATGTACATATCATCATTCCCAGCACTTTTTTGCTTTTTAGCAGGTTTGTTTTTGAGGGGAAGCCGTGCAGAGTAAGGTTGAGGAAACTCTTCGGGCTTGCCATTTAAATCTATGTTCATGCCACCACTCCCACCTGTGGTAGCAGTCCTAGTTTGCTGGCTACACATTGGGGAAGTATTACCCTTGGAACTGGTGGAGTATTCTCCATTTGCGACTTGGCCATTAAAAATCTGGTTGAGTGTGTCAAAGTGTGGCAAGGTCTTGTACCTACAAGTACAATTGACACAATCAAACGCAGAGGAGGACAGGTGGTATATGCACCCGAGGATATAGGAGTAAAAATAGTGTGAAAGGATACAAGTCTGATAAGAGGATACCTAAAGCAGCATAGATCTTTTTTGGCCTACAAACGAAACGTAGAAATAGAGATTTAGGAAGCAGGGTCATGCAAACTATTGAGTTGGTTAACGAAAGACAGTTTACATTAGAGTATATACCTTTGCCAAATTGTTCCACCATTGATCATCCATTTGTGGAATGTCCAAAACATGATTCCAGCCCATTCCGGTCATATTGTGCTTCAAAGTCATAAAGTCCGAGTACTCCTTTTTAATTCTAGCTCGCTTGCTCTTCACAGAGGAAACTGATAAAGTTGTCTTGAACTTAGCGTTAATAGCATCGGTAATCTGCGGGAGTGCACTAGGATGTATAACACCACCGTTAGGCCTTCTTGGATTCTTAACCTCATCCAGCATTAGTTCGAGCAGATATTCTGTCATGGCAGTAGTCCACACAGGGCCACTCGCAGTATAAAAATTAGGGTTGAAGACACTATCCTCCCCTTTTTTGGCTTTGGCAGCAGCACCGTTTTGGGAGTGCACCATTTGGGGGTTATTTATGGAGTCAGTGGGATTATTGAGCGGGTCATGAGGGGTGTAGGAACTAGTATGTAAATCATAACTGGGCACTCGAATCCCACTGTTAGGAGCTCCCGAAAACTGAATCGGAAATGGGGAATCGTTGTTAGACGTGTTGCCATAACCAACAGTGTCCTCGTCCCACTCGGTCGGGTACATATCATCCTAGACAAGAAATCAATAACCCTTCGGTTTAAAAGTAATGTATGAAGAATACATTCCCTACACTTCTGCTATCTAACCATAGCTCAAATTATATGAACAAATCACCAATCTAGTTGTACTACACACGCAGCCCACGGCTGAACGATCAACGCACTCACGAATGTAAGGGGATTTTCCACATGGTGCGATTAGGGGGTAATTAGTAAAGAATCTAAGGCCTTACCCATTATTGGCTTTGTTCGATGTGTTGGAATAGGTAAAAAACCTTAATGGCTTACATGTAGGATTACACTAACAACCTACTTGAAATCGATGTGATTATACGGACAACAACTTAGTGAAGAGCATAAGGGTGTAATGAGCAGTAGATTGAAAAAAGAGGGAGAAACATACCGGATGGATCTGAGACATATAGTAGTAGTTATCCACGACGCTCTCAAGAAAAGGGTTATGTGTTGGCCGCTTGGTCTTCAATCGATAATGCCTGGGTGTTCTCCGTGATAGAGGGTAAGTTGCTATGGAACTGAAGGACATTAGGGAGAGTGTGTTTGAATGGGAACACTACCTCCTTAAATGGAGAACAAATGGCGAACGTATTATACGACAATTGGTACTGATTTCACAGGGAGTCGGGGGATGCTTCGGTAGTTGCCATAAAGAGGGTGCAATAGGGGGGCGAATTTATGATCTGCAGGCAGATACAAGGGGGTTTTGGGTTGTTGGCTCAGAAGTAATGGAAGTAACTAATGATAAATGCTTCGAGTACAAGATCCGGCGATATTGAAAAAAGGGTCTCCAATATCTGGCCGAACTAGATTGTGTGTAGTGTGCCATAGACAGAGCGGCAATTTCTTTCCTTCCTTCCATGAACAGTAGCACTAACATGGCGGAAGAAAAAAAGGAAACTTTTTCCTGTCGAGAGCAGATGTCTGGATCTGGGGCCCACTAGTTTACAACCACACACGCCAACTGTTTTAATAGGGAAAAGAGTTTGGGAAAGTGTGATAAAGTATGTTTTGTAGGATATAGATATGTAGGGGTAATAGATGAAAAGTAAAATTAAAGTTGAGTGATATGTGTGATATTTTGAGATGATATTTGATTCGTGATCGCATATTCACCATATTCACCGTTTACCCATATTCCACGAAATCTCATTCGTGATCCAGCCTTAAAAATATAATACTTCGAATGTCATGTCGCATTATTGAATACGAATTATATTTAAATTTTTTAAATTTAAAAATAAATAATATATTTAAAAAACACACAATTTTTTTAATTATAATTCCGTGCCCTCGAACACGTATAATAACTGGCAGAATATAAGTACTCCTACTACTTGCCGTTGGGACAGTTGTATAGACTGACTCTGTAGACCAGACAGGTGCAGTGCAGAGGATTAATTTAATAATCCAAAATAATCAATCATCAAATTATGTAGTGTACAGTAGTAGTATATTTTTAATTAAATTAAAAGTTAAAAAGAAAAAGAAGAGGAGGAAAAGCCAACTCACTCACTGTCCAACTCCAACTAGATTCGCTCTATTTTTCACTTTCTTTATACACTTTCCGACGGATTAGTAGGAATATGATTATTATGGTTTTCGATTTTTTTAATAATTAATTAGTACTGCTACTACTACTGCTGCTGCTGCTACCAAAATTGATTCCTTCCCATATAAGCTTTGTTTGTGTACTTAAAATGTTGAAAAGTTGCTGTCTTTGTATCTTTTACTTTGCTGTGAGATTTTATTTGGAGAGAATGCTAATGCTGCTGCTGTTGAAACAATCTTCTTAACACCCCCGCCCCTTTTTCTCTTTCACAATCAATCACCAAGGTATCTCTAATCTCCATCTTCTTCTTCTTCTCACACTACTTGGATTTCTTTTCTGTATATTTTTCCTTCCACTTCTTTTAGCTACGGGGTAATCCTGTTTCTTTGATCTGGGTCTGATTGTTTCCTTTTCGATTACCTGCCCAATTCTGGTTATTTCTAACTATTTGTGTTACTTTCTTTCTCTGGGTTTATCTTTCCTTTTCTGCTTGAGATCAACCCCCCCAACCAAAAAAACAAACTTAATTTTGTGTTGTCTGTACTTGATTATTTGTAACTTGTAATTTTAGTTAAAAAGCAGAGAAATTTGGGCCTAGTTTGTTGGGTGATGTGATTTTAAGAACTTGATTTGTCAACACATTGTCACTTAGCTTAACTTTAGGAGAAGAGATGATAACTTTTTAGTATGTAAAACATTGCTAGTTTGATGATGCCCTTGCTGGTTCACTTGTGCAAGGAATCAAGAATGATTGATGGGATTATAAGGATCTTTGCAACACATTCTCTTTGCTGCATTTCTATTTATAAGCCTGCTTGGACAGTTTTAACTACAGAAAGTCTCTATCTTGCTGTGCTATAATAGTTAAGGCGAGAAAATTCCTCTTAATGTTGTCATGTTGAGGTTGCCAAGTATGCCCTTACTCTCTGTTTGTTGTTTACATTCAGAAACAAGTAAAAATGGCTGCCGAGCTTGTGAATTCTGCGACAAGTGAGAAGCTGACTGAAATGGATTGGACGATAAGTATCGAAATCTGTGAACTGGTTGCTCGTGATCACAGGTAAAAAGCTTAGAAAAACTTAACTGGCAAGTATGTAAACAATCTCATGTTGACTAACACAGCTCAAACACTATCGTTAGTGTTCATTATTAAGCGATTATGTTGGTGACCTCATTGAATTCCTACCACCT
This sequence comes from Iris virginica, assembly GCA_025631175.1. Taxonomy (NCBI): domain Eukaryota; kingdom Viridiplantae; phylum Streptophyta; class Magnoliopsida; order Asparagales; family Iridaceae; genus Iris; species Iris virginica. The sequence continues at coordinate 4,467 of JAOTQG010119349.1, read as the reverse complement.
TTGGAGGCAAAGTTTTTTGTTTATTTTTTTTTTAATGACACTCCCATATCAACATATTCTTGGCATCTTTCCGGTTCAAAATTTGTACTTATTATTATTTATTTATGGGATTCTGTTGTTGTGCTTATGTAGTACTCCCTACGTTTCACTTCAAGAGTGACACACAAATCAAGGAAAGAATTGAAAACATGTTATCAAAGTCCTAAATGCCCCACAATATGGGCCTTAATCATCCCTTGCAAACAAATGGGCAGTAAAATTGTCGGATGACCCAAAAAGGAAATATCCCTCTTCAAATGGGACAACCAAAAAGAAAAGTGTCCCTCTTGAAGTGGGACGGAGGGAATAACTTTTTCTCACATTGGAGGGGTGAAAGTAGGTAGAATTCGATATATCACTTGAGTATGTTAAAATGCATGCTGTACAGATTTGTTTTTTCTCATGAAACGTGAAAGAAGTTCTGGAATTAATAGAAAGAAAAGAGGTCAACTCTACCAACTGGCCACTAAATTAGCTTTATCTTGTTTATTAGAAGTATGTCTTAGTATGCAGCAGATGTGACTGCAGTCTACGGAAATCTGTTCAACAGATAGTGGATCAAACCTTGATTGGGGATATTGCGATATTGCAGGACCCAAGTAGTAGAGATTTTCTTGGGGTTTTAGACTTGGTTCTTGAAATTATGGAGTCAATTGATATTCGATTCTAGCACTATGGATTTCAATGCTAGAACTTCAACTGTCTGTCTAGACTATGTCCGCTATCGTAATATTACCCTCGCCTGATATTCGATTCTAGCATTATGGATTTTAATGATATTCGATTCTAGCCCAAATGTTGATCTTGTATAGGTTAACTAACTGCTTGGAGTTTATACGTTAGGATTGGATTACATATGTAATTTTCCAGAATAATAAAAGAAGGAAAAAGGAATGGGAGTTGGGAATGCTTGTTGTTTCAGGGAAGATAAGGATTCCTTCTGTTTAAATTGTTCATAAACGTAGCTTTTAACTTGAAACTATTGATGTTTGACACGGTAAACATTAAATTGTTTACGACGGCACGTAGAGAGAGGGGCATGAAGAAGAAGAGATTAGAGCGGTAAGGTGATTCCACCTTGTAACTGCCATGGTGTAGGGCCAGAATGGCACTAATCATAGATACTAAGAAGGTTACGAAGCTTTATGAGTTGGTATGTATGACAGGATGACTTGTACTACGAATGGACTAATCGAAGTATCAATTCCATAAATTGAAACATTCCAAGGCACCTCAAATGTAATTATCTAATTCTTAACTAATAAACATCACTTATAAAAAGGTATGAAGAATCACTCGGGGAGAGGGAAGCCATTTGCAAGTATCCTTTCCCGATTGACTTGCTACTTTGTACTCAACTGAAGGACTATTCTCCAGCGGCCATTCACTCCCTCCAACTTAACTTCTTTCCCCTTAATATTGTTTGAGGTTTCTGCCTTACCATGGTTGTTTATTTGTTATTCAACAGGCAAGCTAGGGATGTTATCAAAGCTATTAAAAAGCGTGTGGGAAGTAAAAACTCAAATGCTCAACTATTTGCAGTAATGGTGCGTGGTTCATGGCTGAAGTGTGTGCGTAATTATTTGTAGCTATTATCGTTCTGTATTTTGCTATACTACTTTATTGGTGCCTCTTTCAGTTCTTAGACAGCTTTTGTGTAGCGTGAGTCTGTTATTTCTGGTAGTCATTTGTCAATGACTATTTCATTGTTGTTAATGCTATTGTTGTTATGCAGTTGCTGGAGGTGTTGATGAATAATATTGGAGAACCAATTCATGCACAGGTGATCGATACAGGGCTCCTACCTGTACTTGTGAAATTAGTCAAGAAAAAGGTTTAGATTCTGCACCTGCTATTGTCAACTATTGGTTGTCACAGTTTATTGAGCTTTTCTATTAATTTACTCCTTCGTTTAAGTCTGTCTCTTTCTTTTCTTTTTCCAGTCCGACCTGCCTGTGCGGGAGAAGATATTTCTTCTTCTAGATGCGACCCAGACATCCCTAGGTGGGGCCTCAGGGAGGTTCCCTCAGTATTATTCTGCATACTATGATTTGGTGGTGGGTAAAAATATTTAAGCTTATATTCATTAACGAATATTTGTACATATTCATCTTCTGTAAGTATGCAAACTGATAAAATGGCCTCTATTGAACCTGACTAAGCATAGGACATATTCCAATTATGCGACATTCCTTCTTTACAGAAAGATAACAAAAAGTAATGGTTTTACACTGGTATTAAGTTTTAGTTCATTCTCAAAAAGTTTCTAAGAGTAGGCATAAAGGATGCTTGCAGATTTCTTTAAATAGCTTATCAAATTTCCATAAAGTTACTTCAATTTGTGTGTCATCATTTAGAAAGAGGAGGGGCTAGGATCATCAACCGATACATCTTGCAGTTTAATGACCTGAAGCACAAGTTATTGACAAATTAAGGGCTTGGGGTCTAATTTTTAGGAGCGAATGGCTATCGTTGCATGTCGCAGTGACTAGTACTATCTTCAAAAACTTACATTACAGTTTAAAGTTTCTGGGATTTTATTCCTCAAGTTCATATTCAGTAGGAACATCAATTTAAGGAATTTGATTTGGACTCACTTCACATCCTCCCCTCCAAGTTCTTTATGTCAAATTCAACTTGGAAAGTTTCCTGCAATCTGCTGTGTCATAGGAAAAGCTGACATCTTATGTCCTGGTGCCTAAAGTTTACCCCTCCGCGACTGTCCAGCTATAAGGTCTTGCATCATGAAATTCAATGGTGTTGCGATATCTGGTGGAGAGGCTTTGTGAAAGTACGATTCATTAATATATAATGCAGCATGAACTCTGTGGAGACATGATGCAAGGACCGAAATGGGAAAGCTATGAGGAAGACAAACATGCTAGTTGAGAGGAGGTCAAAAATGGAAATGACAAGGCAAGAGATGACCTGGCCGCCGGAAACCACAGTAGCCAGCATTGATTGTAGAAAATGAGGTGTGCATTTGTTGTGGTCATAAGGCACCTTATGCCACCATGGAAACAAGAAAGCATGGGCTTTAGGAGGGTATGCTGGTTTAAGTTTGTGACCTGCGAAGAGATTGTGGTAGAAAAGTTCAAATTTTTATAAGAAGTCCCGATTTGCAACCTTTTCAACTTTTCAAAAGTTGGCTTTTGGGTGGTGACATGTCAGCTCCACATAGGGTACACCTCAAATTGGTTTACTTCCAAGAAGTTGCACTAGATACTCAAATTGGAGAAGAAGTTAATACATTCCACGCACTAAAAGGAGTTTTTTTTCTCCCTTAGTTGTAACAGGCAAGTGTGTTGTGTATTGGAGAACATTCTGGTTTAGTTATATTAATAGAGTCCTTTTGGTATTACAAATCAGTGTTCACGTATGAATGTGCTAGAGGCCGAGGCTGCTCTCTGTCTTCTTTATTGCTTCTGGCTGAGTATGTATAATGGAGAGGGGGGGGGGGGTTGATACTTCAAACGGTAGCTACATCTCATATGTCACCTCCATGTTGGCCTAAACATGATTTATGCAAATTTCCACTTTATGTATTATAACTATTCATCATTTGGCGAAGCGAACACAGAGGGGGGAAGGGGAAAATAGCTATTCTTAATGATGGATCAACCATGCTTTCAGAGGCATAGATAAACTCTTGGACTCTTATTTTCAGGGTACACCAGTACATGCAGAACTAATAGTACTTGTGCTTTGCTATATAAATTAGAGTGCCTAAATCTAGCTTCTTGTGCCTAATATTTTCCCAGGGGACTTCTTTGTTAGAGAATAATTTCCTCATCGGCTAGAGAAGTAGACTTGGACTTGTATATAGGCTTGAAGGGCTACTCAACTTAAAACCAGAATAATTTCCACATCGGCTAGAAAAGTAGACTTGGAAATTATTCGAACATTCTTTAGCCTATCCAGTATGTTTCATTTTATTCTCCAAAAACTGCTCAATCGTTGGTATATAAATTTACACCATCCCAAAAAAAATGTCTTGTTTGAATGGCACACAGTTTCAGGAGAGCACGTGACTTGATAAATGTGTAAACAGATAGAGTTTGGCTGTGGGTCCATGAAATATTTGTGGCCCCAACTCTTTCTCTTAGCTCCAAAGAAGGGAAATTTCCGAAGTGGACACTTATTTTGGGACACCCCAAAAAGGAATACTGGACACTCTTTTGGGATAGAGGGAGTAATATTCTATTTCTGATTAATTCTACTCGCTTCAAGTTTATTTGTAGCGGAGGATATGAACCATAATATCACAAAGAAACATGTTCCTTAACCCAGCATCGCGCTTCATGATATGCTCTGTAATATGGTGTTGAGTTTTGATGTTATTAAGGCTCAAATCACGAGTCAGATATATCACAACATTTGAATATCCCAACATCAAACATATTTCATATATTTTCATTATCTTACTCA
>JAOTQG010119338.1:0-10881 GCA_025631175.1 Iris virginica | reverse complement strand
GAGTTTCGTTAAGTTTCTAACGAATCCGTCAAAAAAACCCCATTTCGAAACAAAAATGCAACATTAGGGCCTATTTCGAAATTTCTGAAACCGGGGGATCTGTTTCAAAACCCCACGAAAACTTTGGGGCCTAAAATGAGATTAACCCAAGCAGAAATGGTCTGAAGTCATTGCTTCCGGGGCAAACCATTGAATTCAATGTTATTGATGCTTTTGCATCCCATCAGAATATAATGCAAAAGAAATCAGTTGAGAACAATTATCGAACATGAATAATTTACAAAATGAACATGTAGAGTGCTCACATGAACATGAAGAATTTACATAATGAATATGAATAATGCAACTACAGAATTTGATCAATTAATTAATCTGAATAAGGAACTAATGAACATTAAGAATTAGCATAATGAACACCATGCATACAGTTAGTAAACCTAAATATAAATATAAGTTAATAGTTTACGGATATCCAGCTTGATGAAACAAATGAACATGAATAATTCATAAAATATACATGTAGATTTAACAAATGTAATAGTACTGAACAAAATGAACATAAAGGACAGTTCTAAATCTCATCGCTAATCAATGAGATTTTTCCACTGAATGTTCATTTTACCATTTTTTTTTTCCTTTGGAAATATTGGGATGTAGATAATTTCGAAGTTTTCTTTGAACTGAATATGGAAACCGTATTTTTCATGGAATATGCTGGTTTTAAACCGTTTTTGATTCCTAAATTGGTAGGATGGAAGAAACGATTTTCTCCCTTTCTCTATTTAACTCACATGTCATCCTAAAAAATGTAACATACTTGCTTAATGAGCACTTCTAACAAAAAAATGCTTAGACCCTCAATACAACTTGCCCTTATTTCGTGAAAAAAAAAATGTATTTTGAAACACTTTTTCGTATAGTCAATTTTACCATTTTAAGTTTTCATTTGAATTACTCTCACCAAGCTAAAATTGTCTCAATCATAACTTAAAATTATTGATAAACAACTATTTCATCCGTCTCATGAATTATATTGATCAAGGGATAAAACTTTATAAATTAAAATCTAATTATAAATAAATATAATTTTTTTGTTCTTTACACTTGTATAACTTAACTTTTAGATATAATAAATTTACTTTGTAAATATAAATTATAATTATGAAAAAAAATATGAGAGTTTTTTTTTTTAAATGAGGATTGTTAGTGGTTCTCCACTTATTCCCAATGTGATTCGAACCTGTAATCTATTCAAAACAGGGAACGTGTATTAGCATTAGAGCGCATCTCGTTGTAAATAAAAAAAACAATAAAATTTGAAGTGATCAAAAATTTTGGGAGAAATAAAAAAGAAAAGTTGGCAAGTAAAGATTTTCTTTTACTTTTTTTTTTTTTGTTTTTTGTAAATCTAGAAAAACTATACATTGGACCCACGTACACCTATGAGACAGTTGTAGTTATTGTTAGGAATCGAATTGACATGGGGATACATCAACTTCCGCTCCGGAAGGCCCATAGTTTGCAAATCAAAAACTAGTCAGAAACAAACAAGAGTCGTACTAAAATTGCAGGAAATGATCAGCTACATATAAGCTGAGGGAGGAAGACCAAAATCACATTCGGATCATCATATGGAAAATAGGGATAGGCATACATAAACTAAGGTTTAAGTGTCAGCCAAGACAGCTACGACGTTGGTAACGGACTATATAATAATATTGTATTGGGCCATTTCTGCTTGCTTACGGACCATAGAGTCGGTCTTCGGCTCTAATTTTATACTAGTACTAATAATCGATTAATTTATTTAAAGCGCTATGAACACGTCTTATGCTTTTTGTTCCTCCTTTGGATCCTACACTTTCCCTGCCGACAATCCCCATACTCTGTCTGGCCTTGATAAGACTCGGCCCAATTACCAAAGCCCCCTGTACCTTCACTTTAACTAACTACTCAACACCAACGAGCAGTTGGTGCAGCGGTGTCAGGGGCTGCACTTGAAAGGGAGGACTATGGTTCGATTCCCCGCAACTACGTTGGGAGAGGTTTAAAACCTTAATTCCGAGATCCGCGTCGAACAGGATTAGTCGGCCAGTGGCCGAACACCCGGACTTAGACCAAAAAAAAAACTACTACTCAACAACTGATAGTAGACTTGGATGACCATCCTCTTCCTATCTCATAAAATGAATCTACCCCCTTCATCAACAGTTTTCAAAGATTGGCTCTGTAACACACAAAGATTATTTGCAAAATGGGTTTTTATCACTAATAAGGCTTGAATTAAAAAACTTAAATTTTTTAAGGTAATATGATATAATATTTTATAATAATTAAAGTGGGAAAAAAATTAAGAAAGAGAGAAAGAAAAAATGATAAGACTCGTAAAAAATTAAAAATCGAATATCAGACTGACGATCCAAACCTAATTCGTATGAATCTAAATAAAATTTTAATTATAAGCAAGCCATATAATTTATCTAAGAGATGGAGCAAATCAAATCGGAACCTTGACAAGTCTAAATGGGAGTAGTAGTCTTATTTCTTCTCTGGAGCTCCAAAAAAGCGAAAGCAGTTTGTTTATAAATATAATCACGTGCCACGATCACATGACCCCCTCTTGTTGAAACTGCAACAACTAATCCCGAAACTCAGAGAGAGAGAGAGAGAGAGAGAGAGAGAGAGAGAGAGTCCGAGAATACGGAATAGTCAAAGGAAAAATCACATGATCCCACTTGCTTGAGATCTCCAAATTCAATTTTAAAACACAAGGCAAACTCGCATATAAATCTCACTTCACCATAATTTGAATACTTCAAAAGATTCAGTATCAGTCGCCATGGTTGCTCACTCTAAAGCAACGGCAGCTTTCCTTCTCACTCTCTTATTGACTCTACACTCTTGGCCTGGTGAAACCCATGCCAGACCTCTCCCCTCACCACAAGTGCTCTCCGGCAAGTCTTCATCCTCAGAAACACTCGCCGGGCTGCAGCCTGACAAGAAAGCAGTCAAAGGCTTGCACGTCACTAAGAAGGATACTTCGAAGCAGTTAGCTCCAAGCTTGCGGCATATACCTCCAAGCAGAGCAAATCCAACGCAGAACAAGTAACTCCGAATTACTCCTACTTTTCAAGAATTAGCAAGCATAGGCAGCTGTGGCGTTCATGTTCCAGGTGCAAGCGGCCATAAAGATGGAAGCAACTGCAATTCTTTCATTCAATTTCAGGACAGGTTGCTGGTCTAGGGTTAGTCAGTTAGTTTTGGTGTTTAGTGCAAGCATTGTATGTACTCCAATGCTATGAAGCAACCAATTTTGTGTTTTCCTATAGCGCTTATCAAGTGCCCAAGTAAACTTGTCTGTAACCTCTGAGTTTACAAATGTGAATACTACAGTCTTCCGTTGCCACTTTAAGATGCGTGTTGCCCTCCCACTGAATCAAACTTGCTTCAAAATTGGGAACACTACAAGATTTCTGAATTACAACTAAATCAAGAGCAAAATGTATCTCTCTATCATTCACTTCACAGCAAAAGAACAAGAGAAAAAGAAACCCAGAAACTAAAAGAAAACTCAGAAAAACTACAAAATTGACATCCAAACTCACCCACTTCTATATTTTGACGAGCTTTCATCCTTCAGGCATCTCCCTTAGGCCTTATGTGATTTTGGATGGATTTGCAGGTTTGATAATTATCTGGAGTTTCTCCTGCTATGACACACTGATTCCCACCATCATTTTTATCACTGTTTCTGCTTCTTGTGTTTTGTTTTGGAAGCATCATTCGCACTTTGCTCCATTCTCTCTAGGTGACGCTTTTTCCCCGACTTTTTTAACTTCTTGATTGAACTTTCGTGAACCAAAGATTGAGAGCCTGAAACTATATGAGCATCAATCTCTTTCCTTATGTCCTTTAACTTTTCTTGCTGAGATTTGAGCCGAGTATCAGAAAGCATATTATCATTTTTCCGAGGTTTTATTTCTGTAGGGCCAAAGGCAGCAAAGAACTCCTTGTATGTAGATTCTTTTGACGTTTGTCTCAACTTCCACTGCTCTGGTCGTTTGGCATACCTTTCAAAAAGAAGCAAAGAGAAGATGAATCACAATCATCATCCTGAATGGCTTGCTCTCTTGCTGAAGTTTCTTTTAAAAGAGAGCATGACATACTCATAATATGTTTTATATTCAGCTACCAATTTCCAGGGTTACTCATTTTGTCAGAGATTCTGGTTGTTACCACCAGATTTAAAAAAAAAAAAAACAGAAAGTAAAACCAATGAAGCAAGAATAACATACCCCTCAACATCTAGTCTCCTCAAGAGATGAGGGCCCTGCTTAGTCCTGGAGAGCTCTGTTTGCACAGCTAATAGTTCGGATACAATTGCTTCTCTCAATGATAAGCTGCTCACATTGAAGCACTTCTCAACTGTAAATGCACCTGACTGGTGCACTGAGAGCTCTCCAAAATGTCCTCGAAGTCTATAGAGTAATCCAAATCAAACAACAAGATTAATTTAATATGTAATGAGATTGAACAATACCTTATAAACCTGATGACTTTATTATGAATGAAATGGACATCAACAAGTTAAATTGTATGAAGACGGAGAAGAAAGCAAGGCCATTTGATGCCATTCTTCGTACTCCACTCAGGGATGATAAATTAAGATAAGGATCTGAACCAAAAACTAAATTCAATTGTCACATAAATATACATCTGTGTGGATGTAGTCCGAGGTACTTATGTACCAGCAACTGCATTTTCGTCACAGCTATTCGCACAAAATAATTTAGAAAAGTGAAGCACAGTCGCATACCTGACCACTAATTTGCGTTTCTGTTTTCCAGAAGCATTTGAAGTAAGAAAAGCTTCTATAACCCTCGCACCACCAGAGTCCTTCGTCACTTCAAGGGCAGCATCTGCTTCCAAGGATGTAATACTCGAAATATAAGGGTGAATGAACTCCTGCAAATTATTTGCACAGTTAAATGAGATAACTAGCTTCTTACTCTACTTTTTGGGATTTTGGAATGCAAACATAACACATGAAACGTAGAAAGAGATGGGCATTAGTAACATTTTGACACGTGAATGACTAATGCAGCCGTATGTGTTATGCCAAATCCCACATCCAATAGATGAGGGTAGGAGTGACCATTTATATATGCGCAGCTACCACCAATGGACACCAGTAATGGACATACATACGCTAGAGTAAACAAACACTGCAGCGATGGGCATGCTGTAGGACTTGGGTCAAGAGTCAAGACAGAACACTTCCCAGTAATTTTTTGTCTTTAATTTTCCCCACCAACTAATGAATATATATATATATATATATATATATGGTGTTATATTAGAGTGTGAATAGAAATTTAAAGAATATTCATTCACAGAGGATACTGAAAACCATGGCGAGAACGAAAAACAGCATGAAATACAAACAGACCATGCTATTTTAAAATTATGAAATCATGAAATGTTGTACATACTTGGTAATTATGAACCAAAAATGGGTCATCGCATACACACTTAGACAGTAAGATAAGAAAAATATAGCAAGGTAGATGGAAGAAAAGCTACATACGCTTGGAAATCTATAAACTGTCTGAAGAATCAAAGACCCCATTATATGCATCCTAGCTCCGTTTGGCCAATTCCAATTGGATTTATCCTTGCAGCAAAAATAGTTGTCGAGGAATAATATTCGAGGTACTATGCATTTAGGCGGGTCGTTTTCCATGCAAAAAGCTGCAGCAAGAGCTTGACAACACTGCCAAAAAACAATAAAGAAACGGTCTACATTAAGAAAATACAAGTATTTGCAAACCAAAAAAAAACATGCTTTTTTCTTCAAATATATGCTACAATCCAACTCTACAAGAACAAAGTTGGGGTAATTAAAGTTCATTAAAAAATAACCAAGTTAAATATGGAATTCCAAACCTTATGCTCATGGCTATGAAGCCTATGACTTGCAGCGAGGAGAGAAGCAACAACTCCAGACCTACCCATTCCAAAAAGATCTTTAAATTTTGTGCCAAGTTCCTCCCATATTAGCTCCATCTAATATGCAAAACACGAAGTTATACATCGAAAATCCAAAGCTACAGTAACAAAAAGAGTAAATCAACAAGCATCTAATTTGACAAAGATATGACTTGGCAAAGATAATTTACTGATAAAGACCAACAAAAACCCTGATTGAACCATCAGAACCCTAATCTAACCATAATTGTGAGAACGATCAATGAAATGACACAAACTTGATACACTAAAAAAAATATTACTGCACATACATGATCATCACTTCTTGCATGCGAAATCAATGATTGGACAACGAAGTTCCCACAGTGATGAGATGACATCTTAAACAATGAACCTTTGAAAACTTTGGTCAATAGTTCATTGAATATGATGGCAGGAGAGACTTCCAAGGTGACCTGCAAAGTTTCCATTTCACAAATGAATTAAAACAAAAGAAAACTGGAAAAAATATTACAACTAAAGGAAAGCAGAAAGCAGGTACTGCCGGATGATTATAGCCTTAGGGGTGACCATAACAAACAAAGAATACTTGGGCATCTTACTTTCTTCAAAGAGAACAATCTACTGAAAACGTACGTAGTTTAGTCCTGGAAGGCTGGAACTACACCAAAATAAGAGTGTCATGGACTGAAACTGTTAATTATCATGCCGACAAGTTCCTCAAGTACAGATTTCTAATCTATTATAAGCTATAACTATCGTAGATTTATATTGACAGCCATTGCGGTTAAAATAAAATCCCTTTCCCAGCTGTTGGCCTCTCTTTCAACACTCAATTTTCTGAAGTCCTCATAATTGAACAGGTACCAAGCCAATCAGTAAACTGTTTCTTTTTCTTTAGCCAATAACCTGGGAGCAATGATTATTTGGCAGAATGTTGTGTCAAAGGACTAAAGGTCCCTGTTATGAAGGATATCTTGCAAAAGCAAACTGATGCTCGCAAGAGGGAAGACAATGCATGACAAACTGGGATGCGGAACAATCCAGAGCGTGGATGTAATTTTACACACATTACAGGTTTTGCTTGTTTGCAACCTAATATTGCCCAATCATTTCATCATTATATTTTGTTCTGGAGTAGGATTAAAAGGTACAGTTCGAAATGGTAATCCCAGATTACACCTTCACTAGGCCCCTATACTCTCTTGTCAATCTGATAAAAAGATTCCTTTTCAAAATCTGGCAGTATACCCGAGTGTCAAGGCATGCAATAATCTAACAAGTAAATCAAAAACTTGCCAAAAAATTATAAGAAGAATAACACGGTTTAAACAAAAAAAGACTTATGCTTATAACTAACCTCCATTAAATGGCTGAATGCAGTCTCTGTCATTAAATGTAAAAGGTTTTGGACAGAAGAAACTTTTATGAAGTTCCCTCCCATAGCATTTTCTGCGCTGCAGCCCAGAATGACCGGAATGATGTGCAACAATTCTGGCTCACACCCAGCTAATAACTTTAACGCAGTCTGCCATAGCAAAAACAGAACCCATTAAATGCATTGATATTATGCTTGAATCAGTACAATGAACTAGTTACAGGCAAAGGATATATGACCTGACCAACATGAGTTTGTTACCGTTTGTATCCTCTAAAGAAGCAGTCTTGGACATGAAAATGACTGGATGTCTTTAATATAAACACGGATATAAAACTAGTATGCTAATTTTCTAAGCTGTCTGCATATTCCAATTTTCACTCACCAAGGCACACAGATAGGGGATTACCACAGCTAGTAATGCATATATCAAACAGAAAACGTAACAAACTATGCTACCTTGGCATAAAAGTCGGTGACATTGACAAGTATAAGAAATTAAAAGATGCAAAAAGCATGCCTGTAGGACGAGACTACTGAACTGATCAACTTGTAAGGTCGCAATTTCTTTTCTGCCAGCATTCAGCATCTCTGATATCAGAAATTTTAGCAGATCAGGAAATGCATGCTCGAATTCTCGGGATTCATTTCCATCCGCTCGAGATGGCCTGAAATTCAACCGCTCTGCTAGAACAGAAGATGACTTTTTTGAATGGAACTCTGTAGAATCTAACGGCACCCCTCTACATAGACAAAGGAGACTTCGAAGGACATGAGATCCATGACAGTTGCGCATCACCTCCACAGGATTGATCACAATCGCCTGCAAGTACAATGTACAAGTACGAAACAAGAAGTGAATTAAATTCAAGAAGCAGAATTTCTTGTAAATAAAATATGCACAATTTTTCACATTTGACTGTATATTACATCAAATTGCTTGGATTGCCCATAAACAATTGGGTTTCAACTTCAAGCCTCTATAGGCAACCTGCCAACAGAAATCCCCTAAGATATGGCAGAAATCAGCCTACAATCAAACCCTAGTAGAGAGCTGAACCCTTGTGTTTTTGACAAATTTCAGAGAATTATACCTGGCAAATCTTGGTTAGAGTCTCTTTCACCAGCGAGTGGGTCTCATTGTCCTGAAGATGCACGGCTAAAGACTTGAGAGCTGTCTCAGCAACATGAGATCCAGATCTATCCATTGAGATACGAGGGAAATCCTTCGAACAGTTTTGGAGGAAACCACAAAGTTGTTCCACTTCACAGCCTTCAAGGAGGGTTTGCAAAGTGTGACTTATGATATAATCAGTTGCAAGTTCTACCTCTTTGCCTCTTGTTTCTTCTAAAGCATTTCCACATATAGATGAGCGTTCGTCTAAGTCAACTTCAGTTCCTTCAATGACATTTGTAATCTCCAAGAAATATTTTGCTGTTTCAGGATCTACCTGCTTCCTACAGACACGCATACAGGAATAAAATAGCTTCAGAATGCTTATTGGATAAATGTAGTCTTTGAACAATCAAAATATCCCAACTTAGCTGAAATTTAATGCAATCCATACCTCAGAAATGATGTCTGTGTTACTGGAGCTTCTAAAATGTTAGAGATTTTTTCATCTTTGAAGGTTTTACCAGGAACACCACCAGAATGCTTTCTAATTGACGTATCCCCGTCAAAACCTTTATGTTTGCTCTTTTCTTTTCTACCCATGCTTCTTTTGCTTCCACGCTGGTAGTTAGAATTATCCTCCCCGGTCATCAACCAGTCCTCGGTTAAATTACAAGCTTTAGCCCTTCTCAACAGCAATGCTTTGGAACCAATAGAAACCATAAGCAAGTCCTCACAGCTTCGGAACGTAAGGTATACTGTTCTGAGCAAACATGTAGAAAAACGAAAGTTCAAACAAGTTCAAACCTTGCACAAACTTAAAGGCGTTAAAGTAGTTCTTTAAAGAAGCTTATTATTTAGGACTGAAGCAATTTAAGCACATAGATTATAAAAAAATAAAATACAAATCTTACTTAATGTGCACTTTCCCGGGTTTGAGGAGGGGGGGAGGAAGTTGTTAAATATGAGATAGGAGTGAAAAGAAACAACCCTATTTCAATTGAAAACCATGAATTATGTGGAAGATTTCAAGACTTTCACTATGTTTAATTCACTTCAGTGGTATCTCATATCTCGGAATGATATTTCTAGTGTTTGGTGATATCAGGGAAATAAAAATATTCAACAACTAAGAAGAACATTACCGATTCACCTAGGGAGGAAGAGGGTGAATCAGGTCTGAACAGACATTTTCAATAGTCGAAGATCAGCGCATGCCAATTTGTCTCTATGTTAAGCTAGTGTTCTCCATTAGTTTCAACGATTCTGAGTGGGGTTGGGTATTTAGAAGCCAGTTTTCCATGCAACAACAACAAAGGCTTAATCCCAATCACTTGGGATCGACTACATGAATCCTTTTCCGTTATCCCACGCGATCCAATGTCAATTCCCCATACAAACCACAGTCTTTCATGTCTCCGTATAGCTAATATCATCATACTTCCTAAGTGCAGCACTAAGGGGCCTATATTGTACATAATCAAACCATCTTAGGCGACTGTATCTCATTTTCTCTACTATAGGCGCTATTTTTGCCGTTTCTCCTATTTTGTTCATTAGGAATTTTTCTAGTTTTACCACATTCATCAAAGCATTCACATTTTGCAACACTCAGCTAAACCAATTTTCAATGCATATAACAAAAATACTCAACTCATTTATTAGAATTCATGTTTATAAGAAATCTGACGAAGTTTTACACAGGCTACCTATTGCAACCCTCCTTTATCCAAGCTTGGGACGGGCTTTGCAAGGTTAATTCAGTAAGGCTCTAAGCGTGACATGGGAGAGAAACAAAATGTGATTTTTCATGACAATGTTTTCCCATAATCATATCCCACATAGTTATTCTCTATAAAACAATCGGAGCTTCTATATATGTTCACAGTATTTGGGACAAACAAATGCTCAACTTTCTGGAAAGCAGCCTTTATATCTATGTTCAAGGGCTATTTTTGACTTTCGTAATGATTTGTTATATCCAGATATTAGCAGAGTAAATAGTATATATACACTGCCTATGCTTCTGAATTCAACAAGAAAAAAAGGTAGAATACAATAAAACCTGCAGGCAGGGGAAAAGACGTCGTCCTAAAAAGACACCAGAGCATGTATAATGTTGTAAAAGGGGCGGATAATGTGAATGACACACCTATAACGTTAGTTTGTATAATAAAAACAGTAATCACACATGAAGGGAATTAAGCTCAACATGACACCATGTCAAATAAAAGTATACACGAATAAAGTTTTAAAGTTTTGATCACTAAAAATTCCCTAGGAATATGTTATGACCTAGGGTTCAGAAGGAGAATTGGGGATGGCCGTTGTAGGCAGAGGGATTTGAGTAATTCCAGGACGACATCGTTTTTGGTCTTTTCCTTTTATTTTAGTTAACGTA
>JAOTQG010119327.1:0-10881 GCA_025631175.1 Iris virginica | reverse complement strand
ATTTATAAATTTATTGAGAATTTGGTTTGAAAATAATAAACTAATATTATATTGGATTTATAATTAGAATTAGGATTTATTGATTGAGGATTTATAATACGGTAAACGACTTAATAATATATAATATTTATATATAATACATATTAAGTAGTATTGTTATTATTTTGGGATAGCTTAGATATGGAAAGAGGTAGGGTTATGGGCAGGGGTAGAGGTTGAGGGCGTATAGTAGTCGGTGGCCTCCTTAGGGAGATACCCGCTAACCTTCCAGACGAGTCTATGAGGTTTATACTTGATGAGCGTCAGCCCGACACATCTACCTCCACCGCGGCCATCGAGGGGGGATCTCCTTCGAGTGTATCCGTCGGTACACCCGTCACTTCGACATCGTCTATAGAGGGGGCGGCGGTACCTCCTATTCCGGGGAGCCAGAAGGATTCAGCAGGACGATGGATGTTAAACCTTACATTTGGTAAGAGATAATTTTAATATTTAACATGTTTGATTATATTCTACTCAATTGTTCATATTCTTACAATTAATACGTTATACATGTTGCTAAATTTATAGGTTTGTCGATGGGGAGCCCATTCCTGCTCGTTGGTTTGGAGATTTTCTTGGTATCCGAGCGCCTAAGCAAGCAATGGTGGCCTAAGCATAAGCTTGTGCCGCGGGACGAAAATGATGTGTGGGCCATTGCTTTTGAGGTAAATGTTTATTATAAATGACTTATTACTTTAAGTTTATTTGATTTTTGCTTTATTAATTGTGGCGTTTTTTATTATATTTATTTTATTTTTACAGGCCGCATATACTATGGATACCGAGGCCGGTTTCACGGAAGACCAATTTTTTAGGGCATTCTGGGATATGACCAAGCTCCGGTATAAGGATATGTCTCTACGAATCATCTGCGAACTCAGGTCGCCACCTCCTCAAACTCCCAGCCGGCTACGTCGTCCACTCCTCATCGAACAGCCGGAGAGGATTTTTTTGATAGTCTCTTTGGAAACCCTTCCTCATAGACATTTGTATTTTTATGTGGATATATTTTATTTTATTTGTACTCGAATATATTTAAATAATAATATAATATTAATATTTTGATAATTTATTTACTTTTATTAGTATATTTAAATTATAATTATTAATTTAGTAAAATAATAATATATTAATTTTAAAAAATCAAATTTAGCGACGAAATTAATTTAATTTTTTATTTTTTTAAATTAATATTTAATTATTTATAATTATAAATTCAAATAAAATAAAAAAATTATTTAATTTTAGCGACGGAAATTTCGTCGTTAAATTTAAAATTTTTTAATTAATATATTATTATTTAGCAACGGAAAATTTCGTCGCTAATTTGGCGTAAAATCAGCGACGAAAATTTCCGTCGCTAAATCCCAAAATTTAGCTACGAAAGGCGACGGGCCATTTCCGTCGCTAATTGTAATTAGCGACAATTTTTCGTAGCTAATTTTCGTAACTAATCAGGTTTTTTCTAGTATTGATACTCACTGCAATTATATCACGTGTGAGCAATTTTTCTTATGTTCTTCACGGAGCTAACAGAAATTCCACACATTTTTCTTACGAAAAACTTACTCTCACACCGAAATGCTTGAGCGAGGTAAACACCTTGCTCCTTTATTCTAGGTGTTGTTTATTTTGCTATAGGTGCTTACACCTAAACACTTTATATTGCTAGATTGGATAACGATTAGATCCATACACCACGCAATACGTGTATCATATATTCTAGGTGTTGCTTATACCTAAAAATTTGACATTGTTGAATTGAATAACGATTAGAGTCATACATCGTGCAACACGTGAATCGCCAAAAATTTGAGAGCGATCAGGAGTTCACTTATTTTTGGGGCTTCTGGTTCAATTTATCATAATTAATCATAGGTAAGTGTGAATCAAAGGTAGAAAAGAAGATTATGGACGATGAAAAATAAAGCCAAAATTTTTTGCAGACAAATGAACCCGAAGGGTTGAGAGAGTAAAAGGAATGTCGGAAGCTAAGGAGCTGGTCTAATAGTCTAATTGGAGAAAGTCTCAATTCAGCGCCTTTGGTTTCTCATTCTGGCAACTTCACCCCTCTTCTCATACGGAGTACTTGGCATTCTCACCCGCCCTCAAGAAAATTATTCCACGCATCCGGGTTACTAAAATTAAATATTTTACGAAGAAAGTGTTTAATTTTGATAATAAAGTGTTTAATTTTGGTAACCCCTCACATAGACACATGCATGAAATAATTTCTCCCGCCCCCTCAGACCTTTGACACTGAGTTTTCGTATTCTGAAATCAACTTGGATGTTGCTCTCATCGTTCATGATAGCGACATGTTATGACAGAAAAATATCACTATCAAAATAATTAAAACGAAATGGAGGAAATATCATTTAAGCTTTGTACAAGTGAGAGCAAACTTTGTAAGCAGGAGAGCGTGGTAACTTCATGATATTTTATATCAGGAAGTTACCGGAAAAACAAATGATCATTGGGGTTTTGATAAAGATTTTAGGCTTTTGATGTTAACATTTTGCTACTTGCTAGGTATTTCTTGTTCATGATACATAAGATATTTGTTAGGATGGTTGTAATAGGAAAGAATATGCAATCTTCAAATTTCAGTTTTGTTCTTTTGATTGAGGATTTAAAAGGTGATTGCTGACTGTGAACTTTTATCTTCATGTGATGAGAGGGAGACAATTTTGATTTTTTGAAGAGGAACTCCCCTAGCCACAAGAAATTGGTAAGATGTGTAGAGCAGAGCCTCAGGATTTGCTCTAACTGGGGAATTTCTAAATAGGTGCTTTCTTTCTCTCTCGCGTGCCATGCCATTAGCAGCAAATGAGGAACATGCTGCAGATGCGCACCAGTGGCTAGAACATGGCTTTCGGCTGGCTTCCTTGTCTCTGTTCCGATGGTCCCCTACCTAACAAACAATTCAACGTAATACGAACTATGTTTCCATCGCCATCGGATGTAACTTTTCTCTTAGAGTTTCAATGAGAAAATGTCAAAAATATTTGTTTTGGCTACAAAAGATAGGATCAAGTCAGTAAACCATTGGGCAAAAACCTGTAAATTGTTCTTAAGAATCTGTGTTTCTCTTTTCATCTACCATAGATAGAACTAAACAATGTCTTAAGGCAACAAAAACTATCCCTCTCATCTCTCTAAGTTGGAATACTGGAAATGTTATCCTAGTCACAATTATGGGTAGCACTAAAATGCAAGGTTAAGGTATCAATTACAACTCTTTAGTAGTGTTCCCAACTCTAAACAAAATATATCTATTCAGGGGGAAATACCAAAAAGACCTAAAAAAAATTCCAATCTGAAAAACCCATTGGATAAACACATATGTAGTAAACCCCCTCATCACCTTAAAAAAAAAAAGGAGTAAGAGCTTTAACGAAAAATATCTTTTATTGAATAGAAAAACAAACCTTTGTGGTGGTTAAATGAAACAAAACGAAAATCACAATGAGAAAACCCTAATACATTGATGATTCCTAATCCTTTGTCTTTCGCTTCACCATTCATCACCGAGCTATCACCGACCATGAAATTTCTTTAAATTGTGAGATTCACATTCAAATTTCCATATAATTCATGGGATGATATGCCTTACAAATTAAGATTGAATTATTAGTCATTGTAAAAGGGGGGGAAAAAAAGAAAAGAAAAAAAGGACAAATTCACCTTTTTCTTTTAGCTAGAGTTTTGTATAACTTACGGGATAAAGGGGTAATTGATATTCTTTTGGATCACACTAAAATTATGTTCTCAAAAATGAAGGATAGTTTTGGTGGCCTTACTGATAGTGTTATTGGATTTTTTTTTAGATAACAAATTTATTCTATGGGCTTTTTGAATAGGAAGGTTTTTTTAAAGGGTCTTTTTAGTTTTTTTTTTTCCCTCTATTCACTTCTCTGCAAATTTCTCCCAATTGGCAATTGCACCAACACTATGGTAAAGCTTTAGAAATGACTTTCTTGAACAAGAAAAGAGGTGAGAGTGCGAGGACGTGATTTGAAGTTAAACTCTACACTTGAGTTGATGAGAACACTGATTTGGAATCGGATCGAGTACGCACATCACATGAACAAGGAGTCCAAGCAATCTTCTGTGGGAAATTGGGAACAAATGTTGTTCACCAAGACCAATGCATGCAAATCAGAAGTGGTAAATATGCTTAAAATGGTTGTCGCACGCAAGTCGCAACTAATCAGCCATCGAGACCTCATTTGGTTGACCAGCGCAGATAAGTATAAAATGCAACTGCAATGGATAATTCTTTTGAGATAAACTTCTTGTTTCTGGGGATCAAGCTTGTCCATTACATCTTAAAAGTTACAATAACGGCATAAACAATGTAATTGTACACTTAAAACCTTGCATAAATAGTACAAACTTGGTATCATTAAAAGGTAAAGCACGGAAATTATAGAGGGTCCAACAACAAAAAACTGCAACAGGTTCACCAACTTAAAACTAGGGCAGCGAACTTCTCTCAGAATCACAAATACAAAAAAATAAAACTTACTGGCTGTAGTAAGGAGGCTGACCTGGAGAGGAAGTACCACCAGGTCGCATATTTGGTGCATGTGCAGGTGAAGAACCAGGAGGAGCAACTGCAGTGGCATAGGCAGGTCCAGAGGGTGGTCCATAAGTTTGGCCAGGATATGTAGTGGGAGCTGAAGCAAAGGTGGTTCTTGGGGCCTGCATTTGCTCCCATGAAAGCCCTTGCCCAGGGGGACCTTGGGTTTGAGTTTGGGTGGAACTAGCTGCAAACTCACTCCCATGATACATTGGCACAGCAGCCTGGGGATTCTGCCAATTCACTGCTCCAGCAGGCAATCCAGGAGCTTGTTGCATTGCAAGTATGACCGATTCCGGGACTGTGTAGTCTCTACTTTTGTCACTATAAGCCTAAAAATATGTAAAGCTCTTGTCAAAGTCAAGAAAAAAAGTGTCACAAAAAGAAGTTACAAGAATACACTAGTTTCGAGAAGCATACAGTTAAGGATGAATCTTTTTTTCGATCGACACACCGACTTTCTTGCAATATATCTTGACTCTAATCCTCTTTATTTTCTCATGATATTAACTCAAAAGCATTTATTTATACCTTTACATTGAGATCAGTATGACGAGAATATGATAGATGAAGCTTACAATAGCCACCATCATATATGCAGTGTCCCTCTAAAGCATCTTTTGCAACGGCTGCAGTTGTGACATCTGTAAGCAAGTCATAAATCAGTAGCAACTCTCATTCAAGTTAAAAGGAATGAAAAAAGGCATGTAAAGAAAGAGAATGCAATGACCAATTGAACAACATCTGAGAAAGAATTCAATACTACAATAAGCAGGTAACATTCTATAAAATCCAGCAATAGAATAAACTGTAGAATTTGAGAGTTCACCAGGAAACTGAATTAGTGCCTGGGTCCCACCATTCTTCTCAAATATGGCAATTTTCTGGACACTACCAAATGCGGAGAATACCTGAGAAAATGAAAAGGTCTCCCAACATCAATACAGAAAGACATAACATGTAAAGAAATGATTAGTACAATTCCTCACCGTGTGTATCACATCTACTGTAACAGCATATAACATATTTTCGATCGATGCAAGGAGCACATTACTCTCGGGTTCTTTTCTCTTTCCATCAGGGCCTACAACAGGCTGAAAATTAATGCTAGTAAGCCTGTGAAACCATTGAATTGATGATACAACAGGCCAAAAATTAATGCTAGTTAGCCAGTGAAAACATTGATATTATGATCTTAAGAGAAAATTGCAAAAAAAAAAACTTGACCTATTTTAAAAGAAAACATTCCTCACCTCATACTATTTTCGTGAACAAATTAAACCCTGGTCTATAGTTTTCGGTTCAATTTGAACCTTTTATTACGTAACAGGTCAAATATCACCGGATGATTTGTCTTAACGCCTATCTGGCCGCCAACATGGAATGTGTGGAAAGAAGGTCAAATGTCACCGGATGATAGGTCAAGGTTTTTTTTTTTGCAATTCTCCATTGATCTTAATGATATAAACCCATAAAAAAAATACCTGGACAAATCCCTCAATTGCTGTAGGATTCACTGGAAGATATGGATTTGTATAGTCCCTGTTGAATAAAAAATAAATCAACTACAATGAAAGAAAGTGAAGTCAGAAAGAAAAATATATATAAAGGAATTTTCACGAACTGCAGAGGGGCAGGAAAGCATACACAAGCCAGGAAGAAATAACAAATTTGTGAAGGGTAGTGAATCTCAGCATCAGAACCATATAGGCAGGAGTCACATCAACAACAAAAGAGAGCAAAAAATCTGGAAGAAGACAACGACTTCAACAAAAAAACAAAATGACACCTTGAATCAAGATCATTTCTTCCTGTTGTGGTACAGAGATTGTGCATTTTTTAGGAGAGGGGATAGATCTCTATTATTCAGAAGAAAGGTTCAATCAAAAAATAATGGGAGAAGGCAAATATTACGGGAATACTTTACTGGTTAGACACAAAGCACGAGCCAGAGTGGGTAAATCAAACTGCTCCCAGATTCAATGGCATCGCCAAATGAAGAATTCCTTTGTTCAATACGTTATTGAATACAGAATAGAAAGCAGAAACTTACAACATTAGATAACAGATCAATAATTGCAGAACTGAAAGGGACACAAACAGCATTCGAGTTATTTAAGAGTTCAAACTTCAAACCATAGAAAGATTTATAGAACAGATTGAAGATGAATAGTCATCTTATCAAATGCTCTCTAAACAAGAAAGTCCACCACAAGCACACTGTTAGTTTCACGTTAAAATCACGGCATCTCACCACAAGAAGGTTAACAAGTTGGAATGCCAGCAGGAACTCAATTTTAATTCATGCAAATTACCCAAATATATTTATGGACTCGAGAAATTTTGAAATATAATAACGGTACTCAGTTATACTGCTCTTGCACCCATGGAACCAAAAAGAGACTGTGTGCTGCACATTAGTAAAGCATAAACTTGAAGATGAAGTCCTAATGGAAATGCAAATAGCACAATGCAAGAGTTCCTTAACTTAAAAAAGACAAGACATTGGAAGTGTAGTAGATGTGGGAAAACACTTATGCATCCATGAGGTGCAAAGTGCAAACAGCAGAGAATAGAGGGTAGCTT
This sequence comes from Iris virginica, assembly GCA_025631175.1. Taxonomy (NCBI): domain Eukaryota; kingdom Viridiplantae; phylum Streptophyta; class Magnoliopsida; order Asparagales; family Iridaceae; genus Iris; species Iris virginica. Next base: position 3,668 of record JAOTQG010119327.1, on the reverse strand, counting down.
GGTATATTTTGACAGGCAGAGAATCAGTACAAGAACACAGCTTAATAAATGAATTTGAAGGACATGAAACAGTAATTTCTAACAGTCAGCTACGGGGAAATTACAAGAATGCATAAATCATATATCAGATGGAGGAATTTACTAAGTTGCCACGAAAAACACATCTGTATTATAGCTGCCGAGCGTCACTAACCCCTAAATGACAAAAAGCATATAAGTCAATTAGCACATTCTCAACTGAACAATTCAAGGGCAGGTAAGCATATTTATAAGAAGGGTGAGGCATTAACGATGAGGAATACCATTAGAATAGCAACCATGACAAGTGCAAGATTACCTGCTCCGATGAGATTGAAACTTAATATTAAGATCAGTGTGGGCAGAGTACGAGATGCGCAAATGGCTTGAACCAACATGGCTTGGAAGCAAATACCTGATTTTACAAAGTTGGAGTCAACGTAATCACCACAAGCAGAGAACATACTACAATCAATATGTCTTGTGAAGATAGTGAACCAACATAATCAATATATACATAAATATATATAAACTCTAAGATATAGAAAATTACAAAGAGAAACATGCCTTGGGATGCTTCTTCCATCCAAAGATTCTCTTGCTGCAGAAGCAGTCTCAGAATCACTAAATTGAATCAAAGCCTAGCCAATCAATCAGCAAGGTATTAAGGTTAAGATAGAGCAGCAGTAGGAAAAGAAACATACGGAGGAAAAACTCTGTAATTGAACACCAAACCTGAAAACCTGCAGCCTTTTCAAAAGTAGCAATTTTGTGAACAAAACCAAAAGCTGAGAAGACCTGAAAGATATTTTGAGCAGATTTGAGCATTTACCTTAGGAAGGTACGGAAATATATAGTGTAGACCACCAGAAACCATCTCAATAACCCCTCTTTGGGGAATTAGTAAAAATACCAACATATCAGAATTAAGTGTGCAGAATGACACCTGTATATGTAAGCGTGAAGATAGACCATAGAAAGGAGTATGACGCACATGACAATATATCCAGACCGTCTCCAACAAAAGAATTTAAATAAGAACCACCATCATCTGTGATTTAATCGATTTCAATTAAAAGACATACAATATGATAAGTTGCTAATCCGAACATAATATAATAAATTATTATTGGCTTTTTGGCCATGCAATGGCACTGAAAACTAATGAATAAGGATAAGCACTCAACGAATTCAATCAATGACAATTGCAGGAGATAAACCCAATTAGCCTAGAAAAATAATCAAATATTTAGGAAAACAACAGTCGGAATCTGGAGCATAGATATACGAAACAAAATCTAATTTCCAAAAGAACCATCAGTGTGTTATGTGGGACGGTTTTCAGTTGATGCACTGGAGTGAATGAGTTGATATATCAGGTAATCTCTAGAATACAAATTCAAATCATCATTTGGAACGAAGAATGAGCCTATATCATGTGCAGTGTTTTCTTCAGGTGTTTTAGAGAGAAGGTTATGAGCCAGCAAGGAAATAGAACACTTACCAAGTGAATTACATCAATGCTAACATCACCGGCTTCAACACCCTCAATTGTTACTAGCAAGACATTTCCTGGAACATCTCCCGGACCTCTGTTGTTGACAATCTCATGTCTATTTGAATACTGTATATATACTGTTTTACCTCGAACCTGTGCCAGCTCCGACGATGATGCAAAATATGTTACCATATTTATAGCCTGATTGAGATCTACCTGCAACATATAACAAATAAACATCTTTGTTACCATAATAATTCAACCTAATCACTTATCCAACGAAATTTTTTTGTCCTACTATATAAATAAACAAGCAAAACATTTTCCCAAGTTACAACATCAGAGCAAACAGAACTACAGAAGAAAAGAATATCAAGGGGAAAAAAAAAGCAACTCATCGTCTTTATATGTCTTTAGCGGTCAAGAATAAATTAACTCATGGGGATTAAAAGAAGACCAATGTTTCATGAAAATCCCTCTGCCTCTGCACACATTACATTATCAGGTTATTCAACTGTGTAAGAAAATTGTTCCCTAGAGTCTTTTGATTGATTATCTTCAATTAATTCTCTATAAAATATTTGCGAGCAGGTATTCGTATCTAATCTAACACTGATGCACTCACATCTCTAATTAATGTCCAGCTCCTATACATGATATCACAATCGCATTCTACGCTCAAGACTTCAGAATCAAATTCGAATGAACATTTCACATTTTAGAAAAAGGTGTCTAAAAATATCACTTTATCAGCGCAAAATTCAACCAAATGTGTTGTTCAGTATGTACGCAAACAACATTATCCAAAAGGATATATATACTTACTGCGCAATAATCACTAAATATTATACAGTCACAAACTTCTTAGCAATCCAAGCATAAATTAGTGCTGATAATAGTAGGGAGATACGCACGAATTCGACGAAGGCCTGGTTGCGGTTGGCGCCGACATTGCACTTGGTGTTGACGATCCTGCCGAAAGGTTTACAGAGTTCGACTAGCTCTTCCTCGGTGCACTCCCACGGGAGATTCCGCAGGTGGAGCACCTTTGACGGCGTCTGCGTGTACCTGAACTGTTGTTGCCCGGACGTCGACATATTTCTATCCGTTAGGGTTCCGTTTGCCGATCGCCAGGGGATGATGTTGTTAATTCGAGATATAAATTACGGTTAGATTTGAAGTTTTGGGGATTGTGGGGTTCCTATTGGACGAGGGCTTGTTACTCCTCGGCGGATTTGGGATCTTAACAAGTGAAACCTTGCGCAGTTGGGCAATAGATTCATAAGGAGTCACTCTTTTGGATGGATGGGTTTATAAGACAAGTTGTATCGTTTGCAAAAAGGTCCCTAAAGTTTAATGTTAAGACTTAAGAGGAGGGCACTTTAAATTGAAGCTTAATTGTCGGTCGATTATAAAATTTCAGACTCGTTAACTCACACTTCTTCATTATTAAATAAATAATTATAGTTAAAAATAGGAAACAACTATTTAGAAAGCACACAAGTACTAGTATACATATTTTAAATATATTTTACTAATTTTAAAACACTCATCTTTCTATTTTATTCCTCCTCCAAATATCCTTTTTACTACACAAAATAAATTTTCTTAAATTATAGGAAAAAATTGGAGGAACCCTCCTGTGCTTTTCCTGTTTTAGTGATGAGCCCCACGTACTTTATTTCATGAGGGTTAGGCTCTCTGACGTTAACCTGGTTAGTTTTCATCCATATAAAAAGGTCAAAATGAAGGAAATTTTGTGGGATGAAAAATAAAACTTTCTGTTGAGACCATTATACCCTTTTTAGAGAAAAAAAGACATTTATACCCATCAAAATCCCCAAATCACCAACACATCCAGGTGCAGGAATGAGGCATGCATCCTGGGTACCCGAAAGTTTCTTTCGGCCTCCCCCTCCTCACCTTTATATCCTCCCATTTCTCTTCCTCAAATCCATAAATTGATTCAATCTTGCCATATCGCATACGGTAGATTGCAGCTTATTGCAACTTTATTGCAAGTTCTCAAAACCCTTTATATCAAAGGTTTCTTGCTTTCGTCCTACCTCCGACCACCGCCGCCTCAAAGCACTCACAGAAGCAAACGAGACTGAGCTCAACCAACTCCTACAAATGCCTCTCCACAAAACTC
>JAOTQG010119326.1:0-21356 GCA_025631175.1 Iris virginica | reverse complement strand
TCTCTCTCTCTCTCTCTCTCTCTCTCTCTCTCTCTCTCTCTCTCTCTCTCTCTCTCTCTCTCTCTCTCTCTCAGATATTCATGGGATGCACCGTGTTGTTCTAATGAGAGCTCTTAAGCTTCTGGAAAACAGAGGGAAACTTGCAATTTTCAAAGGAGCTTCAACAGATGATGAAGGTGTAAAATTTTCAGTATAGCGCTTTACTTTCAACTTTGGGTAAGCTGTTTGATTCTAAGCCAAGACATGGTTCTTTCTTATGATAACTGCAACGATGAATGAATATTTGCAACTATGAATGGCTTTTGCCGTCTGTTAGAATTACAAGCTGATGACTTTGTTTAAGATTGCTGTTGTATTCCTTGTGGTCAGGTTTAAGTCCCCCACTCTTAGACTCTTAGTTCTTAAAAATATATATATATATATATATATATAGGGGTTTATTCCACTACAAAACACTTTTTCGTACAAACCGTACGAATCAGTTGTATCTTAGTACATTTGTGTTGTATGTTAGTTAAATGTTTGTATTTTGTAAAATAAAGATCCAACACAACAAATTTTTTAAGAAAATCAACTAAGATATAACAAAAATATACTAAGATACAACATATTCGTAAATATACAAAACTAACTAAGATGCGAAGATACAACAAAAACGTAATAACATACAACATGATCTTATTAAGATACAACAAAAAAAATTAAGATACAACAAAATTAACGAATATACAACGAAAAAGTACTAAGATACAACAGTTCGCACATTTGTACAATATTTATGGTTTATATTTAATCATTTTCCTATATATATATATATATATATATATATGAGTATAGTTATTAGCTAATAACGAAGTTGTGAGGGTTAAGGAGGATAAAATTCTGTGATCGGCATAAAATTAAAATTTAGTTCAAATTGTTTATACATGGAGATACCACAAACTTTTTAATAACTTTAATATACTCCCTCCGTCGCGTAATAAATAACCTTTTATAAATTAAAATTTGTCTCAAAATAGTTGATCTTTTAAAAATTTTAGGCTCTTTTTTGTCCATATTTTCCTTATTTACCCTCCTATTCTCTCAACTACTCATGACCATTAATTACATTTACCTCTTTTATCATCAATAAAGAGACATTATTTAATAAGGTTGAATTTGTCAATATGTATTACTTCTTAATAAGTGTGCACAAGTCTAGAAGGTTATCTATTGCGGGACGGAGGGAGTATACGATGGAGTGATTTATAGAAAAATAATCAATATAATAATAATAGTTATTGAAATATTTATTGGATAAACACTCATGTAAGTTTTTAGTCAAAATTTCATAATATTAAATAGATTATTATACATAATTGATCAAAATTAAGTCTCTTTAATTAAAAAAAATTCAAATGAAAATTTTAGGTTTTGACTTTTTGAACATGAGGTATAACTTTTTTATGTATGACAGTGTTTACTCCCTTACTCCGGATGAATTGTACATGTTAATATTATATATATATTTAATAATTTATAATAAAATTGTAATTTCTTAAACGAATAATGATAAAACTATCCTCTTTTGTATATTTATAATTTAATTTATTAAAATAGATCCCGTAAATGAAACATTAAATTAGAATAATAAACTATTTGTTGGGATCGGGTGGAGTACATCATGTATTTTGGAATTATGATATCTTATTTTTCGTCATATAAATTTTGAAAACGATACATATTTTACTAATTATTTACAATAATTAAGATCATGATTTAACGTGTTAGATGAGATTTTAAAAAATATGTCAAGAAAATGAAATACTATTTTGGAGTATTGAGTTTTTCTGTCTCAAATAATGTCTTAATTCTCGTCATATTATTTTTTAAAACGACATGTAATTTATATTAACGATAATTTAAAATTTTAAAATTATTTTTTTTACGAGAAAAAATGAAATTTTAAAAAATTTAGATGAAAAATAAAACTCTATTGAAAAAAAAAGCGCATCGCGCACCCATTGTTATTAAAGGTGTACCGCGGGCTCAACTTGACCAAACGAGACGTGAGCGTGCGTATTGCGTAGGCGGTGACGGTGAGAGAGTAAAAGAAAAGGGAAAAAACCGTTGGGACTTTTTTGGACAAAAACCACTAAACCCTAGCCCTAGGCAATTCTCGATTCCTTCCCTCCATTCTCAGGCCATAAGAGGCCCATAACCACCGGCCGGCGGCAACCGGCGATCCTCCCCGCCGCAGGTCAGTACTTCTCTTCTGTTTTCTCTCCCCCCTTTTCCCCTTTGAAGACTTCATCATCATCTCTCTCTCTCTCTCTCTCGCTCTCTCTTTCTCTTAATAATTTGATTGAACTTGTGCCTGTTAGGATTTCATTTTGTTAAAACTTATCAACGCATTTCTGATTTCGTAGTTTTTTACTTTGATTTATGGATATTGTTGAATTGTACTGTTAATATAAATATATATTTATCTTTTTTAAAGTTACACTTCTTAGGTCTAAAAATCCCAAAATATAGCTGAAAATATGATAAACAACATAATGTTTCCTATGAATTTACTATTTAGAGAATGTGACCCCATTCCGTTTTTATATTTTGTTCAGTAGTCATGACGGAGGCTGCAGTTATGAAAGATGTGCCAGCCAATCCCTGCTGTGCATTGGTAATTATGATTTCTGAATTACGAATCTGGCTCCTATTTTTATTTTTTGGCCACTTCATTTACTGATTCAGTGTTGTGTGGTGGCAGTGGAAAGATAAGTTGTCAAAGTTGCAACAAAAATGTACAAAGTTGGAAGAAGGACGAACTGCTCTTCGTCGTGGGATTGAGCTCTACGCACGTCAAGTTGATCAGATGCAAACGGAGATTACCAATCTCAAGAAAGGTAATACTATAATTTACTATCTTCTCGGGGTAGCTAATTTTTGGCTTATATGCTAGTCTTTTTATTTTGATTGACTAATAATCCTTAACTGGACGGAACTGCAAGACTAATGCTAAAGAAGAATAGATGATAATGGAAATTTCCAGAACGGCTGCACTCCTGAAAAGACAGCCTCCACTCCCCACCCCCCCAACAAAAGAAAAAAAGAGAAAAGAAAAGAAGAAAGTACGAATACAAGAGTCCTATTTTATATGTTCTGAATTCCATATCTCCCCTTTAAAATGCATTATCACATCATGAAGATAGTAGCTAAGATTGAATGGGATTTCTTGTTGAATGTGTGGTAACTTTTGAGCTATTTAGAACCATGCATTCATTCGTTTAATTTAGTCAAATGGCCTACATATCTCTGTGTGCCAGGTCAGACATGTTGTCGTAATGGCTATATAAGTATATGTAAAACGTTCACTTATTATTGATGGTCTTTGTATTTTTTTCTTAGTACTTTTTACTCTATGCTATTTGGACAACCCGTTTTTGCCTAAGTACCTGTTTTGACATAACCCGACATGGGTATGGGTGTGGCTGGTTTACTCTGCGTTTTGTGCTGGATCTTACTACCTTGGCAGATGCGGTATCTAAGCCTGCGTCTGTATCAGTCCTTGTAGAGCGATGTAACATAGCTTTAATTTTACTGCCTCAGTGTGGTTATAGGTGTTGATTTTAAAATTCTGTGAATATGTGCCAAAAAATAGATGTCCAATACTCTAATGATGGTCAAGTTAGCTAGATAATGGGGCATTTATTTTGGGACTGAGTGAGAATCTAAAATGGACTCCATACCTTTGCACACGTGTTAAAAAGTGCGAGATAATCATTTCTGAACATGATTAGTTGTATACAAGTCGTATGTAACACTTTGCAATGCCAACTAAGGAAGGGAGTTGTGTATGTTTAAATAAAATTATCTTATGCTTACATAATTTCTTCACTGAATCATTCCAGCTTGTGAAGAGGAGAGATCACACACAGAGAATGAAAGAAAGGAGAAAGTGAAACAATCTGCTACACGAGTTTCTTTGGAGAACGAGATTTCTGTTTTGAAGTCTGAGATATCATCATTGCGTCAGAGAGAAGGTTTAAAAGTTGACTATGCAAATGAAGAACTAATGCTTGTTCTAGACTGTGATGAAACAGAAATGAATCGCCTCAAAGAGCAGCTTCAGGAAGCGAAAACCGAAGTAGACTTGGAGAGAAAGAAAGCCCAGGAAGAGAAGAAGAGAGCAGAAGATGCATTGAAAAATATTAATGTGGAGAAACTTAAAGTTGATAAAGAGCTAACCCTTCTCCAATCCCGTATTTGTGACAAGGAGACGGAAATAAATCTGCTTACGAAGCATCTTCAGGAAGAGAAAATTAGAATAGGGTTGGAAGAGAATAAGAAAGCTGAGGCAGAAAAGAAAGCAGATGAAGCATGTGAAAATGCTAAAGAGGAGAAAATGAGAGCGGATGAAGAGCTAACGCTTCTACGATCCCTTGTTTGTGAGAATGAGTCAGAAATAAATCTGCTCAGGGAGCAACTTCGGGAAGTGAGAATCAAATCATCTCAAGAGGAGAAGAAAGCTGAGGCAGAAAAAAAGAAAATAGATGAAGCTTTGGAAAATGTCGAGGTGGAGAAACTTAGAGTTGGTGAAGAGCTAACACTTCTCCGATCTCTTGTTTCTGAGAAGGAAACAGAAATAAATCTGCTAAGGGAGCAACTCCAGAAAGTGAGAATTAGAGTAGACTCTGAGGGGAAGAAGAAAGCAGATGAAGCGTGCGAAAGTGCTAAGCGTGAACAATGTCGGGTCAAAGGACTTCTCAGTGACGAGGAAAGAGAGGATTTATCGAAAGAATCAATGAGGCTTCGCTTGGAGGATGAAATATCTTCTCTCAAGTCTCATATACAGGAAGAAGGTTCAAGAGCTGAGAATGTGAATGAGGAACTAGCACTTTTACGAGTGCGTGTCTCTGAAGGGGAAACCGAAATAAATAGGCTCAAAGAGCTTCTTGAGGAAGAGAGGATTAGGGCAGATTCAGAGAAGAAAAAGGCTGAAGCAGAGAAGAAGAATGCTAATGAAATATGGGAAATGGTGAAAGAAGAAAAATATAGAGTTGATAAAGAAAGAATGATCGTTGATAGTGAAAGGAAAAAAGCTACGGAATACAGACTCCAGTTGGATAATTTGAAGGTTGAAGCTGATGAAGCTAGATCAAAATTGGTGATAGAAACTTTGAAGTGTGAAGAGGCAAATAAAAAGCTTGAGGCAGAAAGACAGCATATGATTAAAGAGAAAAAACGTGCTGATTCAGAACAGGCTAAAGCAGAGAAACTGAGCAAGCTTGCTGAAATAAGTAAGAGCAATGCATTGGAGGAGAAATGTCGTGCTGATCGTATTTGCCAGCAGTTGGAAGAGGATAGGCAGAGGTTTGAGAAATTAAAGAAGGAAATGGAAGAACTTCAATCCTCGAGACAAATGGTTGAGATTCCTGTCCAAGAACCAGTTAAGCGGATGAATGGCGGCGATGCAGAACTGCGAAATGGGTTTCAGATGTTAAATCAAGAAGCTGAAGAGTCAAATTCGGAGAAGGCAGAGAGAAGGCTTGTGGAAGCAAATCAGAAGGCAGACCTAGGCAAAAAGGGTTGTGATTTAGAGATGAGAAAATCAGTAGAGCATAGATCAGTTGCTGAAGCTTACAGAAAGAAGGCGTTGGAAGAAAAATCTCGCGCTGATAAGTTAACTCAACAGTTGGAAGAAAACAGACGTCTGACAGAGGATTTGAGGAAGGAAATGGAAATTGTTTCCTCCAAGAAGTTGCTTGAGCCTTCTCTCGTTTGTGCTGAAAAAAATACGAGTGCTGAAATGAGGCTGTTAAGAAAAGAATTGAAGCTTGAAAAGTCGAGGGTAAAGCATGCTAAACAGGTGGCAAAGCTGGAAAAAAGTTATAAGAATATTCTGGAACAAGAGTTGTATCGAATAAAGACTGAGTTTACTCAATTTTCACATCGCTTGGAACTCGGTAACTGTTGCACAAATTGCAATGTTGGTATCGGTCACCCGGCAAAGGTTGGTTTTTGCTATTTAATGTTTTAGCTTTTGCTGTTAACTGAAGTTTTAATATTGTTGATACTTGTGTATGGGATCTGTTCATGAGCAAAAGCATAAAGGTCTCTGGTGTGTGTTGTTGTTGCACACCGTTACTGTTCATGATACTCATTAGCAATACATGTCTATATAGATATTTGCCTGGTGGCTAACTAGTTTAATATTCTGACCTGCTGAATAATGCAAATTTGATGGCATACTTGCCTCTAGTTGTATTATGGAACCCCCACCCCTTCTGTTAATCACTTGGCATTTAAGTTTGAGGAAGGAATTTGCAATTTGTTCGATAGCCAATTCATAAAAAAGGAATTGACTGTTGTCATTAGAGGTGAACCTTTAGAATGTTGACTCACTGGAGTTAATGTTTCAGCCCTTCAGAGGGAGAAGATTAGACACAGTTTTAGCTAATCATGTTCTATTTTGTGCTGTATGAATAGCTTTATTTGATGAATAATTGAATACTGTTTGCAAGGGTTAGTTGCATTTTTGTACATGTTAATGAATTGCTATCCTGTTTTGCAGAATGGTTGTAGCAACTCGAAAAGGAAACGAGTGAGCTCAGAATCACGTCGTATGCACCTTCCATGCTCAAATGAACAACTGCGGCCTAGTTGTGCATATATGGATGCTTCTGATTGCCTCAAGCAAAGCATAGACTGCAGCACACTGATGCTTGGAAATCAGACGGAATCTACTTCAGGTATTGCCTCTAAGTTGCAGCCTCTGCTTAGAGGTTCCAACAGAAAAACTTTACACAGTTCTGCGATAGATTCAAGTATGGCATCTTTTTCTGATAATCCATTGGTGGGCTCACAGGCGAGAGGTGCTTTTTCCGTATCTAAATCAGCTGAATGGGCTGAAGAGAAGTTGAAATCCCAGTTCCCTATTCCCAGATTGTCTGGCGAGGTTAACAGAACACAGTACAACAAAGCGGTGATGAAGAATGGTGTTAGAAATCCTCTTGATGGTGTGAGGAGGGTTTGGCACAGCGAGAATGGAGAGCGAATCCTCAATACTGCTGAGTTGGCCGAACATTCTCCAGCGGATAAGAAATGGCATCCAGAAATAGTTGAGAATGCATGTATGTTGCACCATGTGTTAGAAAGTCAGATGGACAAACCCTCCCATGAGTTAGGTTGTTTGTTAAATAACTTGCAAGACAATCTTCATGCTCACAAAGACCAACATCAAAAGAAGATACTTACAGTTTCAGAAGAGGAAGAAGCGATGATTCATTTGCACAACTCTAATGTTCAAAAGGATGATCTTGGGACAAAGGCCATTGAAGGGGCTGATGTTTATCTCCATACTTCACCTCTGGATAATGCAATTGGGACTGCTCAGACATGCAAGGATTATGGTAAGATATACTTGGAATGTTTCGACAAAGTCGTGAAGGGAGACTACATGAGGCTGCTTGACTTGGATGATACCTCCGATGAGGAAAGTTATCGCCTGGCAATCGAAAGGCCTCTTTCTCCTACTCTTCCTGAGATTGAGTTCAGAAGCAGTGAGGCAATTGAAACGGATGTTCAAAATCGTTCTTCCATTGGCTGCTTCCTTGAGAAACTGTCCGACTTAAAATCTCATACGGCTCCACGTGCCTCTGATACTATGAATGAGAGGATTGATTCCGATCTGTCAAAACTCGATGCTTCTGAAATACTAGATTCACTTGAGATCTCAAAGTTTTATAAAAATAGGTCTGATACTATGCATACTAGAAGTGCATGCCAGATCCAGGACTCTGTTGTGATGGGGCCCATGGGGGGAATCTCAAGTGTTGGAGACAAGGGTTCAAAGATCTTATTTGATAGTAATTCAGGATCAACACACGATACTCCTCTGTACTGTGTTGTATTTTCAAATTTTGAAGAGAGTAGTAGCCTTTCCAAGATATTTTGCACTACTAGAACTTTGAAGAATCAACGCCTTGTTCTTTCCCAGGTTGATCATCTAGTTAAAAGATTGATGGCTGCTCTTTTGGAGATTGATGATCTTGTACCAAAGTAAGTCTTCATTACAGTTCATGTTGTGGGTGTGTGTGTGCTTGCAATAGTCTAGATGAAGATGGTTGAGGGAAAACATAGAAGGAAATCTGCAGGCACTCTTTAGAGAAGAATTGAGGGATGTTTCAAAAACTATTTTCCAAGACTTTGTATCGTCATTACAGAAAGCCCTTGCATACACAAGAATTACAAAAAAAGACAATATATATATATATATATATGTCTACATTCTTATGAATCTCAAACCATGTTATAATGAGAATAAGCCGATAACAAAAATCTCAAAATACAAAGTGGCATACATATATGTAACTTCATTAAACTTCAAAAATACAAAAAACAAATATTCATGCAAGAAACAAGACCCGTTCATCAATCAATTCAAAGATGACCACCTCAATCCGCAGCCACTTTTTATTGAGTGACCTAAAGAAACAAGTCTTAGGGTTTGTTTCCTTTTTGTTATTCTTGAAACCCATCTCCTTAACTATGCCATTCTTTTTAACAAGGGGTTTTGCCCACATCTACTTAAAAGAGCCAAAAGTGACTCCAGTCGAGTGCGTGAAAGACGAGCAGGTTAGTGGAGAACAAGATACTCCAAGCGACTGCCTTCAAGGTTTTGGTCTTCAATCAATGCCTTTGTGCTGTGACCCTTTCATTATGCATTGACTTTAGTAGTGATGACTTGAAGTTGCCTTGTGGGGATAATAATTAATGCCTATTCATCTGTTTTTGTTGTCAGTTGCCACTTCTCATATCTTGCATGTGGTTTCAGGGAAAAGGTGTGCGTGTTTTTTTCGATGCTCTTGGACCACTGCTATTGGAACTTTAAAAATCATATTGATGGGGACTTTGCCCAATTCTTAGATTTTTCTGTCAGATATATGATGAAAGGTGTGTGGTCGTGATTCTGTCTTTCAATATTTTTTGTATTTGTCATCTTTAATCTTGCTTGGTTTTGAAGATTTAAAAATATTCTCCTGTGCAGTGATGTCCGAGTTGGAGACAAGAAGCATATTGGATGAACTTATTACTCTCATTGAAGATTTTCTCATAGATAGAAGAGTTCTGGTACACGTTCATGGAACACAGCCATCAACGAGAGTCGCCATCCTGAATGTTGGAGATATAAATTTATCTTTCCAAACAGCTTCGTATGACCTATTGATGTGTGGGGCTATTGCATTAGCAGCACTATGTACAGAATTTGACTGTGTTGGTTTTCTATGTGAGGCTTCATACAACATTGCCCGAGGGAAGAAACTAGACTCTTTTGTGTCAACTATTCTTCATGTTTTCGCTTACATATGTGGAAATAAATACTTTGCCCTAAATGATTACAGTTTAGTTATGACTGTCATCAAATCCTTAGTCACATTTCTAGAGAATGAAAGTCGATGTACTCCTGCTTCCTTTCATCGATCCATCGCCTTGGGATGGCCTGAATTTCCAGTGTGCGTCCAGTGCCCATTTTATGAGGGTGCTCTTTCGATCGATGAGCTCACGGCACTTCTGCTGGAAAAACTGCTGAGCTTTAACTGTTTGCACAATTTTGGGGGCCTCACATGTAAATCCCATACAGATTTTGGTGGTACCCTATGCAAATTGGCTGATGTACTCTCGTTACTGGAGCTGACAGCATCTAATATGGTACAAAATCGTTATTTCATTTTCCCTTTCTGCTCATGTTATTGAGTTTTGATTCTTTTGAATATGTTTTATGTGCCGTGTGCAAGTAGATTAGCATCCCAGATGGGTGCTATATTTGATGTTCCTTTTACTTCCTTTGTCTCACTTGAAGAGAGACACTTTCCTTTATTGGTTACCCCGCTTGAAGTGGGATCCCTTTTCGGGGCATCTGATTTGATAATTTTGCCCTCCCCTTTTACACAGGATAAACATGGGCTTAAGGTGCAATTCACATGCTTTCATTTTTTTTTTCAATTTGCGTGTAAAGTCAAAGTGTCCCTCTTCAAGTGGGATGGAGGGAGTGTTACTTTTTTGATTAGATAGATAGATTTTACGAAAGTCTTATGCAGTTCTCATTAGTTGGTACTTCCTGTATATCTCTACTGTTGTCTAGCAACTCATGTCAAGGCTTCATTGTTTTTCGTGAAACTTTATGATGTAGGATTGTAGATCTCCTCCAATCAAATGTTTATTCTTACCATTTTTCCACCTTAGTTTTCTCGCCTGCTACAGTTAACATGCACTCCCTCTACTCCGGGCAAAGAATCAAAGATTTATAGTCAAACTTTTAAATTTTGTACTTTTAGTACTCTGTATTTTTTATGAATTGTATCAAAAATACAAGTTTTTTCTACAATATGCAAGAAACTATCATGTTTTGAACAAGAAAAAACAAATTGTGTAAAGAGCAAATATTTTTAGTTTAATTTTTGAAAGTGGATTCTTTGAATGAAATGTTACAAAATAGAATAGTGGACTCTTTGCCTGGAATTGAGGGAGTATCAAACAAACCTGCACTTGTTTTAATATCACAATTTACGAGTTTAATTATCTTCACACATTTGGTATTGTGTTTATGGAAGCCTATTAAAGAACATATGGTATGAAGCTGCAAGGCCTGTAGAAATGACTTGTGCCATTGTTGGACGCTCCACTGTGGGTTTAAGAAGGCCTTCCTGTTTGATGAAGTACTTCTATTTATTTAATTTTCATTGTGATCATAGGGGTTCTGGTCTGTTCGTATGTCAACATGGATAAGTCGAGATTGACTGTGAGGCTGGTTTTTTAGTAACTGTCTCCCATTAGGTAGGGACGGGTTTCCATTGACCAAGATGAATAGTCCCGGGTTTGCTCTTCTAACATTGCGATTACAAAAACTGTGGTCCTGATTCCAGTGTTAGCACCCCCTCCCCACTGGGATAGTCGCCCCGTTTATCGTACTCTCATGCCGGACGTAGAAATGGTGTGGTGAAAGTAGAAGTTCAAATCACTTGAGTTTTTTCAACTAGAATTCATCAGTTTTTTACTTGTCTAAATGGTTATTCAATTCTGCATAGCTATATTTCTTTTCTCGAGTTTTACGTAATCAATTTTGCGAAAGAATGTATTTGATTGTAATTTCATGTTGGCATGCAGAGCTGGGAATGGACATGTAACAACATAGTTGGTCGACTATTGACAGTGCTGGAATCACCTGTCGTGGAGAATGGTTTGACTGCATGCTTAATTCTTCTAGGCCAATTGCTGAGGTAAGTTGATACTCCTTTGATAAAATTCAATCAAGACGATGTTTTCTTGTCTTTTACTATAATTTAGCTTGAGGAACAATGTCATCCTTCTATTCGGGTTCAGGGAAATCTATTTTAGTTTCTAATCGGAAATCTTAAAAGAAGTTTTTTCTTTCCTTTTTTCGGTTTGTGTTTTACAGAATTGGCATCGAGGCTAATGGCCTGGAAGACAGTGCAGTTGAGAATATAATATGTAGGTTGTGTGCATTCCTGTCCCAGAGCACAGCAAGGGAAGTGGGTTTGCCTGTCCAAATTGCCACGGTTAGTGCTTTACTGGGGATGATGCCCCTCAGTTTTGAAGAAGTTATTGAGAGCAGTACGGCGCTTCCAGAATCGTCTTCTCTATTAACTCTTGTTGATTGTGTAAGGAAGTGGTATTCTTTGCTAAGCAATGAACACAAGCCCTTATCCTGTAGACTTTTGAAGGCTGACATGCCTAGCGGTAGAAAGGGAGTTAAATCTATTGAAGACTGAATGAAGTGTATAGTATTTGACAACAGTTGTAGCTTTCCCTTGCGGTTAGGTTGTAGCCTACCAATTTTGAGAAATTTCATGTGCATAGTACCACAATTTTGTTTGTACCTGTCTTCCCTTAGAGGTTAAATCAAGTACCAATTTTTAATTTTTGGGAACCCTCGACTGACTTGTGCCGTTATGTGCAGTACATGTAAACTGCTGATCGAACTTGCCTTTGGTTAAACCCCTCTTCCCCTCCCTCCCTTTTTTGGGGGCGCAAGTAAAATATTCCCTTCGTTTTCGTTTTAATTGTTTATGATAGTGATATTTTTTCTTACATGTCATTATTATGGATAACTAAAACGAAACGAAGAGTATGATATTGAGAGTATGATATTGACTTGGTCGAAAAAGAAACTTGGTCACCCAATAAAACAAACATTTAAAGGAAACTATTCTTTCCTCCTTAAAAAAAAATTAATGGAAACTGATGATCCATCTCTAGTCGGGTAGGTAGAATGGATGGGGTATATTTTAGGTTGGTAAGCACAAACGGAATATAAGGCATTGTAAGGAGTTCGGGTGTTTGTGGCAGAGCTGTCAAAATCCCTTTTAACCTAACAGTTTAATTCAATTAAATCTATTTAATTACAAGTATGTGCTTTAGATTGTGTAATATTTTTTTTTTTTTTTTTTTTTGCGACAGAGTATCTGATATATTGATTCGAATTTAACTTTACATATTTATTACACAATTAAGTTGAACGATTAATTAAATGAATTATAATAAATTGAACCCAATAAAAACGGTTATTTTTTGTAACTCAATCTATTTCAATTCATGTGAACAAAAAAGGGCAGGGATAGGAGACGACTATCAAGCATCACAAAATTTTCCATTGCAAAAATAAAAATAAAAATAAAAATCAAATAATTTATATATATTTTTTTAAAAGAACAATTGCTTGATTGCCCTTCATGTAAATGTTCGTGTTTGAGGCCCATATGTAGGACTGTCAATGGAGCGAATTTTAATTCAATCCGTTAGGAGCTCCGTCCATTTAAAACGGATAAGAATTGAGTAAAAATTCTGATTAAACATCTACGCGTTTAACCAGTCAATCGACAACTAAATGGAAAGAATTTGAATTTGCGCAATTATCGTCCATTTAAACTGAATCTGTCCATTTATATTACTAATTAAATAAATTAATACATATACTATTTATTTACTATAAAAACAAAAATTTTAAAAATTATGTTTGTAATATTTATACTATTTATTACTTTATTATTTTGGTGGTAATTTTTTTTTAGGATCTTAAATATAATTGATATTTACATAATTTGAACGGTGAAGATATAAAAGAAGAGTGTCACTTGAATGAGAAGCATGAACTCTCATTGTTTTCTTAACTATATTTATAAGTACAATATTTATTTCATGTAGTATATTCTTTAATTTTAATTCAATTCGAGATGTTGCCCTTAATATTTATTTGCAATTGAATTTTATTAAATTGATGGTTTTAAAATGCTTATTTCTTGTAAAATTTATATAATAATTACATTATATATATAAATATTATAGATGAATTAATTCGATCTGTTAATTCGAAATCCAATTCCGAATGAATTTGGATTTGAATTAACTTGAATGAATTTGAATTAACTTTTGATTAATCCGATAGTTAGTAGGATAAAATTCAAATTAGTCATAAATTAAATTAAACGAATCTGAATTTAATTTAATCCGTCCATTTAAGAAATATTTACGACCCTACCCATATGTTAGTTAAGAGGGCCTCTAAACTTCACTATAATATTGTGTAGTTTTCTAGAATTGAGTCAATTGACGGTGATATATGACAACAAAAACTACATTGGCATCAGGGTGGAAGTACTCTCTAGACTGATATACTACTACACAAGCTTTACATAGCTACAACAGTTCCCACAATTCTTTGCCTTTTTTCTTTCCCCAGTCTCTTCCTTGTTAGATGCTCGTCAATTGGTACAACACCGATCACAACCGTACTCACCATGGTCATTGATTTCCATCCTCCTTCCAGTGTATATCACAAACTTGCCTGGGGAAAGATGGAAAAAACATGTGCAGTTATTAACTATCTTTCCCATGTTTGCTCCTGGAAGGGTTGTCAGAGGAGGAATCCAGTCCCAAGCACTTGAGAAATGCTTGTTTTGCTAGGTCAAGGAAATTGCATGGATGGTATGATTCTCCATATATCAAGCCATGACCCACATCCTTAGTTGAAGAACCCACATCGTCTCTTTTACGGATGACCTCTTTTCCAGCTCTTCGGCCTTCTTTGCTTGTGCTCGTTGCTGTTTCCTCAACCTGATTTCCTCTTGCCTGCTGAGATCAAAGAAGCTATTCCACATGTCACATTTCTTGAAATTTTCCATCGTATAAATGACGACTTTGGATTTCAAATATATCTTCGACTATAAATCAATAAGAATACTGATGGAACACTTTTAGCAGATGAGAATTGTAATTTGGCAAGCACGACGACTCACAAGGTTTCTAACCCATTTTGATTTAAAAGAAACAGAAACCTCATGTTACTCCAAGAGAACCTACACTTATTGTGCCTCTATATGCAATTGTAGACATGAATCATAATTATATGGTAACACTTGGGTAAAACGGTATAGGCAGAGTAAAACATCAAATCCACAAAATTTCCTATATTTTGCTTCCCACCAAAAAAAAATTCAAATACATCTTCTCTTCCAATCAACAGAAAATACTTGATTGTCTAGATGCAATTACCAAAAACCAAGACAAGGTAATCTCTACCTATAGCAAATTGATTAGCAAACAGTATTATGCTTCTCTTCAGAAACAAAATTGAAGGATATAATTTTCAAAAAGACCCCAAATTGGCCAATTATTGCTCTACTTTAATAGAGATCAACAAGAGGAAAAAGAACAAAACAGCCCGTTCTAGTTAAAAGCAGATGAATGCTAACTACTCACAATTAAACAGGACAAGGATTATAAATCTAAATCTTACACACTAGAGATGTTTTACAGACAAAAGCTGAGACCTTCAAATCATTATCCATTTAGCTTTCCAAAAAGTATGCAATTGTATATTAATCTTATCTTTTGGTATGCAGGAGTATATTATACTTCAGCAAATGCAGCAATATAGGCAGCACGGCACAAATGTCAAAATTGACAAAATGCCCTACATTTTGCTTCTTTGAAAGCATAACGAAGTCATTATACAATACAAAGTTGGAAGTGCTGGCAATCCTAAAAACACGAGGATCTCATAAAGACGTTTCATTCATTAATACTCCTCGTTCAGAACAGATTTGACTTCCAAATAGAAACTTCTTAATGCAAATCTATGCTAAAACGAATACTACATTTCTCTTAGCAAAGAAACTAGAAAAATCCCTTACTAAGAATAGAAACGAACACTAAAATTTTGTGATCATTACACAATTCATAAGAATATTATTGCACTAGTTGCATAGGACCAAGACCAACATCAGTTAATATTTCAGTATGATCTGATAATTGAATTTGGGTAAGCAAGGTCTTCACAATGAAGCAAGGGCAAAGAGTCATCTTTAGCTTTTAGTCATGGGACATATTATGATTCAAAAAAAGGTATTGACCATAGCTATCACCAAGAATAATATCTGCCAAAATATAAGCAAAATCTTGGCCGAATATAGGACTGTGAGATCTCCCACTCTTTTAAAACAAAAACCAAAAAGACCAAATGTCGCATATTATAACTATGCACTTCCGGCTTTCCTTGGCGATTTCATTTCTTCTTATCTTCTTATCTTAATAAGATAAAAAGTGACCTCCATATTTAATGAAAACCTTGCTGACAACAATATAACAAATGCAGGTATAACATGATTGAATGGATGGATAATATAATTGCAGGGTATATAACATTTTAAGATAACATAGACTAAGTGGTTATATACTTTTTAATGCAACCCTATCCTATTGGCACACAAACACAACAGGCTGTGCCACTGTGAGGTAGATTATCTGTCACATCATCATGGACGGTGAGAAAAAATGAAAATAGAAAATTAGTGCAAATTTAGTGAATTTGCGATCTTTGTCCAAAATGAAAAGTCGGTGATTACTTCCTTTTATATGAATAGAAAATTGGCCCAGATTCCCGTAAAGTCATAATCAACGGTAATGCTCGAATTTCCTGTAACGTTTTTCTATTCACAATGATTGGGCAGTTTTTGTTTCTTACTATAACACCGGTTCAATATATACACACTTAAATAATAAAACTTTAATCAGGGCAATTTCCACTTCTAACCCATTTCACCAGAAATGACTTTGCCAAGCAAAATAGCAAGAGGCTTCTTGTTAATTGGGACTCCACTTCCATGGTTGAGAGACAAAAAGACGAGACTAATTATTACCCTCAAATGTATTATCTAAGCAACAATCACCATGCATGCCATTATAGTTAATTAAACCCAAAAACGGGTTTGCTGTAGCACTACACATATGGTCATGGCGCCACGTTGCACCCGAGCACAATCCGACGAGGCGACGATTACAAATGATTTCTTGATGAAATTTTAATTTGACCCCTCAATGATTTGTAATCCTCGGATTGTGCTCAGGGGCGACATGGCGCCAATGCAGCCACCTGCTGGGGAATGGTTTTGATAAGTTCCACTTCCATTACATCTGCGGGTGATATATAAACACAAGTTTCCCTATTTGTAGTTTCTAACTTTCGGAAGATCCATCTTTTCGTCTAGGCTCCGACCAGATTGATTCCTTCTAAGATGAACCTCTAAGCTATAATAACTGCATAAAGTTAATCCAGAAAAAAGAATGGCCTTTTCAAAACCAAAAGAAACATCAATTTGTTCCACACAAACATCACCCCCTTGTTTGCAATTGATGCAATCATTAAGATAGTAAAGCAAAAAATATTCCAACACGAGACACGTCTTGTTTTGATACTTTACTATCAGCCAAATAGGGATCCATTTCTAATCTTTATCACTACAATTAAAATATTTCCAATCACTTCTCAAATATATTCCTAATCTTAACTTACACTTAAAGGTAATAACACAATTCTTTAAGTGTACCAAAAGCAAACCACCAAAAAGTAATCCCCCAAACTAGAAATTGTTCTTGACGGACCAAATACGCTCAAGGACATGTACGTCGAGCTAAAAGAGTTGTACCAAAATTTTCTAACTGGAAAATTAAGAACTGAACCCAACTCAGCTTTTTGTCCCCAATTACTTGTGACCCATTACACGAATTCATTTTCTTTATTATGGGTTATCAATCAAGAATGAAACGGAAACAAAATAAACCCAATAATAAGAATAACTTAGTAGCAGCTAGTGATTGGAGATACCTTTGAATGAAGCAAAATGGTTGCGCTGGAGGTGGGAAGGGATAGGGATGGGCGGTTGGCGGCGAAAGAAGTGGAAGGGTCGGTGGCGGGGGCAGCGGAGGAGAGGAGGGAAAGATCTGAAGGGGAAGAGCTGAGAGAGTAAAGGAGGAGAATGAGGAGGAGCATTACGACTAGTTGGATCCAAATTAACCAGGGAATTCTGTAGCTGTCGATGATCAACTCATCTCCGAAATCAAACATCGTTCGACGGTGTACGGCGCCGTCGCGAATGGCGGCGGATATAAACGGCGGCGGAATGAGTGAGTGGGTGGGTTGGGTTTGGTTGGCTTGGTTTAGGAGGGAGGGAGGGAGGAAATGAGAGAAGTGTTATTGACGCGGTGTCGAGAGAAGATATAAGGACTTGAAAGATGTTGACGAGTGGATGACCACGCGCCGTTAAAGGCGTTTTCTATTGCTTTTATGCACGAATTAATTTTGTCATTTTGTGTTTGAGGTTATCTTTTGAGCCCTTTAACTATTGCATATATTTTTATCACTCCCCTCCTAAATTACTTTGTTAACTATTAGACGTGTGTAAAGTGTGGGAATTATATTATTTGTTACTAAGTGGGGGGTGGCAGATTATTATGTTAATACACTACTTCTTTCATACGAGACATTCGCCTAATCATTACTCCTTTTGTTTTAATTTAATTATGTCTTATTTATTTGTGTAATATTTGAAAAAAATAAATTTTATAAATATAAACAGTAAGTTAAAATAAAATTTGTGAATATAAATCTTGTCCTATATATTCTCAAATAAGAAAGTAAAAAATATTTTAAAACTTTTCAACATAAAATAATAAATAATTAAAATGAAACGAAAGGAGTATTACATGTCCAAATAAACTCTGATCACTCACCTACCCGAGTCAAAGCTAAGAATCTTACGAGAAGTTCAAATCTTTTGTTCCAAATGATATTATAAATCATGTCCTATTTTTTTTAACTCCGTTTAAACCGTTTAAAATAGCTGATCCTAAGATTTAAACTAAATTTTAATAAATTTATAATAAGTGTTATTTTTAAAAGGTATATGACAGGAAATAGACACCATTTGGGACGAACTCTCCTCTGAGAAACGGGCGTCAGTTGGATTAAAAAAAGAAAAAAGAAAAAAAGATTCGAATACAACCTGAACATAACGAGTCACCTAACTCTGGTTTATAACCAACTATGTGCTAGTCATAGATGGCGCTCATACTTTGGCATGATTCTAGAAGTTGCTTATATTTTCGAGTTTGAGTTTAATGTACACGGTCAATTTATACACACACGATCACTGGTTAGTTTGTTTTTTTTTTTACATAAGGAGGAATGGATCACTAGTTTATTACATTTTTCATGACTCGCTTACCAAGCCTGTCATTTTCCAGAGTATGCTCTAACGCTGAGGGAGGGTCTCGAAAATGCTTCCTTGAAATCGTATTCCGTCACACCAATCTTGCTAGGCCATCTTGTTAATTAGATGATGTCTAAGTCCAATTGAGTGACTTAATTTAGCTTGGCTCATTAAACATATGTCATAGATTTGTATGTTTATAAATTGTCTTAAATGGACACACGACCGCTGGACTTTTTACATTAATTTGACACATGATCGGTCATATTGTTTGGACTTCTTAAAAAGTGATCTCTCGTAAAAGAGAGTGGGTTTAGTTCGGCTCCTCAGGGGCCCATTTCGTTGGTGGACTTTTAATATAAATTTTTGTGAGTTTTTTTTTTTTTAAAATAAAATAAAAAGCAGAAGAGAAATAAAAAAAAAGAAGGGAAAAAAAAAATCAAAAATTTGAATTTCAAACTTCCTTACTAAACACACCACTAATATTCGTCTGTTAAGTAGTCTTCCAAACCAGGATGAACAGGTAAAAAATATGATACGTTCGTTTGGTTGGAGGGATAGAAATAAGAGTATTAGGGTAAAACATAATTTTTTTCTCTTATTGTTTGGTTGAATAAAGAGGAAATGAACATTTTAATTTCACTTGCTTGATATGATACAAAAATTACAAAAAAGGCTTTTAAAATGATTTAATTATTGCTTTTACTTTTCCCAATTTCATTTTCAATTTAATTTTGGAGATTTTTTATAAAACAATTATGATTTATTTTCATTTTAATGCACTTTTTCCTCCATTTAATTTTTTTATTAAATAAGTGAAAATGAATACACCCTTTTAATTTCCCCGCTTAATTTCTCGTCGTTGTAATTATTTACCCCACAACCAAACGAAATATGAATCTCATGCTTCTCCATTATATATGCTAGATCGATCCCACCCCACACATTGCTCATACAAACTTGTAACCTTATTATGTATAAAATGTATTGTCAAAAGGTAAAATACAAGAATGTGCTTAGTGTTAAAAAAAATCTTATTCACCTCATTAATTATGTATTAAGTTATTAATTTTAAGCATAGTAATAAGGGTTAAGTGTTAGGATTTATTTTTCTTAGATTGATTAATTGCCTCAAAATATTTTTACTATAAATGTCTACTTATCGCGTATTCAAACCCATAAATATAAATGGACATTTAACAACTTAGTACTTACAAACAAATTTTTCCATGGTTGTACATGTAACAGGAAGGTATCCGTTCCAAACTATCTCAAGGATAAAGCAGTAATATTACAAGCTTAAGGTATCCGTCGGAAGACTTCTGTTATAAAGGTTTCCGACCTCATTATCAGAAGACTTGGACTATGAAGGCTACCGATTGAATGCTCCGTTCAGACAATTCCTTCGTACAAGCGAAATCGTTCCTTACGTTTCCTTCAATCAAGAATTCAAATTTATTCAAAGGACAAACGGCTATAAGGACACATGTCATCGTATTAAAAGTCAATATAAGGATGATAGCAGACAAGATTGTGGTACAACGTTGGACAGATCAAAAGAGACAAAACATAGTATTGAGCACATAACATATCAAGTCAACCTTCACACGTGTCCAGAAGACAGATTTTTTGAAGTCCTCCGACGAGCAGAATTTGTCTATAAATAGAGAAGGACTTCACAGCTTGCAAGTTGGTTGAGTTTCTGAAGCTTCCGTTTTTCTGTCCAAGAGAGACCTGATTCTTAAGTTCTTCATACTTCTGCAATCGGATCACTCCTAAGAGATAGAAAATTTATAGATCAAACCATTACTATTACCAGCCAAACTTTCCTAGTATTTTATTGTAATCATCAAACATTTAGGAAGGCCTCCCTCACGGAGATCTTAGGAGGTCGTTTGGTGAATTATAAACACACACGTGAGCATATACACTTAGCTGCACACATTTACAAAAACACCGGTCAACTTGCTTGTATTGTTCTTATTTGAGAGTGTTCTATTTATCTTCTCTTTTCTTGTAAAGGTCTGCAGCCCAAGTTTACTGTTGGCTGACACTTGTAATAGATAGAATAATAGTGGATATCTCTCACAAATCCAAGTCTGACCAGCTTGGTAGAGGATTAGCCAGTTAGTTGGTGAACCTCTATATATTCTGTGCTTTACATTCTGTATTTCCTTTATATTTTAGATTACTTCCTTTATGTCTGGAAAACTCAAATTCTTCAGGATTAGAGCACTCTGCTTTCCACCAAAGACATCCGATTGAGCATAACTTTTCTAATATCTTTTTAAACAGATTCGTTACTTAGCTAATTTATTAGTTTTCCGC
This sequence comes from Iris virginica, assembly GCA_025631175.1. Lineage (NCBI taxonomy): Eukaryota > Viridiplantae > Streptophyta > Magnoliopsida > Asparagales > Iridaceae > Iris > Iris virginica. The sequence goes on along the minus strand of JAOTQG010119326.1, from coordinate 486 downwards.
TGCACTAAAACCCCTTCATTAATTTAAGGGTGAGAATTTTTTAAGTTATCCATTTTAAGAAATAATTTTTAAATAGACTATTCACCTCTAGCTTATATTGAGCTAAGTGGGACCAACATTAAGGAGGCGGAGCTCCCCTCTACTTTTCGTGATTTTAGAATGAGTCCCATATACTTATTCCTGTTGGCCTTCACCTTCACCTTCTCATTTTTTTTTTAACCTTCTCGTCTTCAACTTCGTTAATTTCCATCCATATAAAATATGACAAAAAAAAAAGGGAATGTGTGAATTTCTGCCGACCCAAGATCACGAAAAGCACGGGATTCCTCCTCTTTTAACCCAAGTAATAATTAAGAAGCTGATGAGCCCTCGCCCATCGTCCAGGCCCAAAGCCAGCCCAAGGTTCAAAACCCAAGGGATCGGCCCACATCCAAGGGTCCAACCCTGAGCCAGAAGCATACAAGACGGTCAAGAGCTTAGCCCAAC
>JAOTQG010119315.1:0-10883 GCA_025631175.1 Iris virginica | reverse complement strand
TGTGTGATAGGATATAAATGTGATATAGGGGTATGTAAAAATAATAGGTGGAGAGAGAAAACTTGTGTTTAAAAAACCTGTATTTTTGTTTTATTTTTCAAATAATGTGTGAAAAACCTAACGGGTGAACACACCCTGAACTTTTATAATACATGTGAAAAGACATTTAAAAATATATAAAATATATTTGATATTAAAATATTAAAATATTATAATATATCTAACTCGTGATATGAGTCTTTTTAATTTCATGCAAAGCCTTTCCTGCTGATCCCCACTAAATCCTTTTTCATGAATATAAATGTCTCATGAATGTCAGTCTCTATCAATCTCGCCTTCTTCAACTTCTTCCTCCACAGTCCACCCTTATTATATACCCCCACACTATATTTCTCTACCCATACGTACTTCCTCGCCATTAGTCCCTACCTACTTCAATAAATTGCACGGCGTGCCGATCGATCGAACTGCATTTCTATATATATTTAATTTATTAATTGCTTCTCCGGTACCGATTTATCAATCTAATGGCCGACGAGTTGGCGAACTCAGTTAAGTATGGTCTAAAGCTCTCCAAGAGAATTTACTACGGAAAATCCGCATCCCTGTCGGCTCCGAAGCCGGCAGTAATGGAGAAGTCACCTACGATATTAATGGATAAGTCTCTCTCGATGCCGTCGAAGATCGAGAAGTCGAATTCGATGATGGATCAATCCTACCTGCCGACAGCGCCGATGGTGTACGCGGTGATAACGGAGCCAGCGATGGTGGATAATCCGGACGTTCCGAGTTACCAGCCGTACGTGCACGGCAAGTGCAAGCCGCCGGCGCTGATACCGCTTCACATGCATGGGATCACGATGGAAGTGGATTGTTACTTGGACACGGCGTTCGTTGAAATTAGCGGAACTTGGCGTCTTCACTGTGTTGCCGCCGGACGATGCTCTGATTGTCGAATCGCTATTCCCATGGGTGAACAGGTAATTTAATTAAGCAACCGCACGCCGATTTTTCTTTTTTATTTCTTTCCGTTCGTTTGTTAATTTGTCGGCAATCATTTCGCACCAATTTTTTTTTATTTTTATTTTTTCCCACCAAATACACTTCGGATAAGATTTTATACGCACAGATCTACGTACGCCATTTAAAAAATTAATAGTTGAACTTGGACTTATAATAAAGTTTTTATGGATGAATATTGAATTTGTTTTAATATTGCCTGTGTGTCGTGGCTCTTCTAAGTACCTCAGAGATCGGTAGTTAGTGAAATTTTTAAATAAGTTTGAGTTTAAATCTCCATGATGTGAAAACGAGAATATGTAGTGCCTGTTGGGTCCTCTTTTAAAATTAAAATATCACTATCAAGATTTCCAGAATCAGCACCAACTTTTGTGAATGCTACATTTGTGACTCCAATCATATTGTTAATACTCCATCCGTTTTATTTGAAGTGTTTTGATAGCGATATTTTTCCACGACAGCATATAACTATTATGGACACTTACAATAAAAACGGAGCGAGTATTAGCTGGCTAGCTTTCTTCTTATATAAAGCTCGATTATTTGGAAACTATTTCTTTCTTTTCTTTTGGAGACAGCGATAAACATGTCAATCACTTCCATCAATGGGTTCATTTTCTTTTTTTTCTTTCTTTTTAATTTGAAGCAACATAAGATTAAATCAAACGAATCAATTTGCAATATTAATTATGTTGTGAAAGATGCAATTGGAACAAGCTAGGGAGTACATAACAAAACATGTCTTTTATAATGGTCCTTTCAAGATAATATTTACTTCCAAGGATGTTAATAAAGATACCAAATTATATATGACTTCTAAATGAAAACTCTTTTGAGATAAATGGTGGGTTTGATCGGTTTTCTGGATGATCTTTATAAGTTGAAGATTTTTCTTGATCTATTATACAATGATGCATTGATGTTCCATTCCAAATTCATATATTGCAGTGTTTCTTATTTATTTCTCTCAAAAACAAACATAATTTGGCTAACAGGGTTCAGTTCTAGGTGTTGAGGTTGAGAGCACTAGAAGATCATATTATACCCAATTGGTCACTGTGAGAGATAAAGAAACCTCGGAAAAAGCAACAAAAGCTAGAGACGGTTTCCTGCTGAGAGGGTACATTTATACGTTAAAAGTTTCACAGGTTACTATTCAAAAAATATGCTACACTGTTATTTTATGTTATTTCTTGAGACAGGATTATATACTCATGCTTTTGAATATTTAAAGGTAGAAGGGGGCTCCAATGTATCTGTTAAGGTTCGATGGTCTCAGAAATTGTTGTTTCAAGATGGCGAATTATGCCTCCACATACCTTTTAGTTTTCCGGCCTATGTTGCACCTTTTGGTAACAAAATTGTTGGAGGTGAGAAGATACTAGTAAATGTGACCGCAGGTACTATAACAGAGACTTCATGCAAATCTTCTAGTCATCCTGTAAAGGTATGCCAGACCAGGGTTGAAATTTCCAGCTATTATTGGATATGGGTGGAACATCCTTCTTTGAACCCTTCTAAACATATTTTTGTTACTTTCCAGGCACTAAACCGTCGAGCAGGAAAATTGGGCTTCTTATATGAGGCAAAAGTCCGGACTTGGTCTAACAACGACTTTCTTTTTTCCTACTCTGTAAGAGCTGCACATTCTGTTTTATCATTGTACCAACTACTTTATCTGCACATGGTTACTACAAGGTCATAATTGATGATGATACCATAAGAATACCAAGGTGCTAGGATCTGCTTGTTGAAAATATTTGCCTACATTGTTTTTCAGGTTTGCTCAAATGATATATTTGGTGGCCTGCTGTTGCAGACTTCATCAGTGCATGATTTTGATCAGAAAGATACTTTTTGCTTTTATCTTTTTCCTGGGAACTGCAGTACAAAGGTTGGTGTATGACTGTGTACCTCTGGATCTCGCTTTTAATGTAATTCAAACCTTCCGTTTTCCTTTCCCATTTTGGCTATGAATGATTTCTTTCATGTAACTTGTACGCTTCAACTAGAATTAAGTTATATCTTCTTGTTTGAAGTAGATCCTTTTGCATGAGATTTTGGCATCTACTTATAATTTCTTAGTTAACACTGTAAGCCCTTCCACAAATGCTATCCTCATGCTGTTTTAGTTTGTGGAACAGAGTTTTAGTAAGCAAGTGGTATTTATTGTTGACATAAGTGCAAGCATGCGTGGAGAACCTCTACAGAATACAAAAGATGCATTATCAGCAGTCCTCACAGAGCTCAACCAAGGCGATTATTTTAACATAATAGCCTTTAATGAGAACATTCATGTGTTCTCAACAAAAATGGAGATGGCGAGCAAGGGAACAATCGAAAAGGCTACAGAGTGGATTGACACCAATTTCATACCAGAGGGTGGTACAAACATTCTGCTTCCCCTAACTCAGGTACTTAATATCTTAGAATCTTCTGAACGACTTGCAAATATTTTTGCTCTTCCGCCCAGCACAGGCTTCTTACATCGAATTATCTGCGCCACATGTAGCTGGTTGTATGCTTTCCATTAGAGAAGACGAGCTTTCTATTTTAAGAACAAAAGTCAGCTTTAGTGCCTTAGTGGTGAAGTTATTCCGGCTAGCGACTGTATGAGCAAAACAATTTTTAGTACATTTTTGCACAATCAGATTAGAACTTTTGTAGGTTAATTCATGGTTTCACCCATTTTTCATGCTATCAATTTCCTAGTGGGCATCGCTCACGACACAGGCCACAAGTTTGATAATATCTGAGAGGTATCTTGTTAATTTTAGTGGCTGAAACAAGTTGTTTTACAGAGATGTTGGCTTGAATCCTTCAACTGAAAAAATGTGATTGTGTTGTGGATGACTATAACCTCTTCTTTTCCTTGTTTATTCTTTTCACGAAGACTGCTTGTTCCAAGTTCTCACAGCCTTGCTCTGTACTATTTCAGGCCATCAAGTTACTCACAAAAACTGGTACAGCAATCCCACTCATCTTTCTCATTACTGATGGGACTGTTGAAGATGAGCACAATATATGTAATTTAATGAAAGGTTGCCTCAGAGATGGACTAGAATTTCCTCGGATTTGTACATTCGGCATAGGTGAGAAGTTCATTTGTTTGGAGTTTACCCTTGTTCATCGGATAACCTTTTCTTGTCAAAAAATGTAACCATCCACAGACGTTACATGCAAAGCATGAGCTAACTTGGTAAACAGTATTCACCCAACCATGGTGATTTTAATATAATCCAACTTCTCATGCCTACATGTGTGTGTGTGTGTGTGAGTGTTTAACCAGCCTGATTTTGTCAACCATCCATGATTTACTTGTGCTTTCTCCTTTCCCAGGTTCGTACTGCAATCATTACTTTTTGCAAATGCTAGCACATATCGGGAGAGGATATTATGATGCCGCATATGATGTTGGTCCGTTGAACTAAAGACTGGTCTTGGAATTCGTTTTATATTCATTTTGGCTTGATCTACTTAGTGCAGACCTACTAACTAACTTCTCAATTTTCATTGCAATTTAAACATGGGCCATTACCGGGAAGTAGTCCGTATAGTCTCACATTTCTTTTGCTTGTGTCTTCATTGCTCCTTCTCAGGTTCAATCAGTGAACGAATGCAAAGGCTAGTTAACAAGGCTTCATCAATCATTCTTGCTAACATAACAATTGAAGTTCTGGAAAATCTTGATTCACTTGAGGTACTCTACTTGGCCACCTCTCTCTCTCTCTCTCTCTCTCTATATATATATATATATATCGCTTTTTGATGAGGGATATCTGATGCATACATTTTGCGCTCAATGCAACTTATGACTGGTTATAACGTGGGAAGAGACTATGTGCTATAAGTAAAACCTTAATTAATCTGTACATAGCAAGGCTTGAGCACCTGGTCTCCCATAGAAGTGATGAGTAGTACTCCCAAGCTAGAGATTCTTGGTAAAACATTCAAATTTTTTGAAGTACATAAACAGGTTGATCCCGGAGGACTTGGCATTTCCCATATACTTGTTAGCTCACAAAAACTAAAGACACTGGATAAGTTTTTTTGAACGGTTCTAATCAGATGCCATCTCATTATCCAGTAGACTATATTTCAAATACTTGTTTTTTGGAGACATATCTTATATAAATTTGTAGATTCAAAATGAAATATGAGGGCTGGATGGGCATAAATTAGAGCAAGAGAAGGAAAGCATAAGCTTCTCTTTTAGAACATTAAAGAGGCATAGTCCCTGCACACTGTGCTTGCATATATCACCTTAGGGAGGTCATTATGAGCCAAAATGATTCTTGATCACCATACGCATTATTCTCTTGGTGTAGCCGGATACATTTATATTGCTTAGCGATCATGGATTATATGTTTAATGTTAAACTAGCAAACAATTACTTATCGACATTACTATCAGATTTACTTGTCTGATTTTGTTGGCTAGCTACTCTCTTAACACTGATAGTTGTGTAAATTGTCCCAGTTGTACCCATTGCGCATTCCAGATCTGCTGTCAGGTAGTCCATTGGTTGTGTCAGGTAGATACCATGGGAACTTCCCGGATTCTATTAAAGCTAAAGGCATATTTGCGGATCTAAGTGAATTTGTGATTGATGTGAAAGTGCAAAAGCCAAAGGACGTGCCAGTTGACAGAGTAATGATTCACCTTCTGACATTTATACGAGTTTTGAATGAAATGAACCACTATTTGAAAAAAAAAGATATATAATTAAGTCCTTGTTCAATGTCATCACGAATAGCATGTAATAGAAAGAGGACAACACTAAATATGTGCACTAACCGAATTTTTCACAGTAGCAGAAGTTGTTCTCTGATTATTTGAACTGGCCAGGTTTTTGCAAGGAGGCACATCGATATGCTGACGGCTCATGCATGGTTGTCTGGAAGTAAACAAATAGAGGATAAGGTTTGCTTCTACTTCCCTGACCTCTACTGAGATTTGGCTGGCTGACCGCTCTGAACTAATGCGATAATTGTGAATGGACTTAATAGATAGAAGTTAGGTGCAGTTGCTATTTTAGTGATTCAAATATACAATTTCAAAAAGGATTCAGGAGAAATAGTAATGTAGTTAGAAATTGAAGATATTACTTCCTTCACCACCCCTAAAAATAAGTGTTGGTTTCCTTTGATTCTAAATACGTATTTCTGTGTTAGAAATCAAGCATAACTATCTTGGAACTTACCAAAATCACCACTGGCAACTATTATTGCTCTATCTCTTGGATGGATGAAAAAACTTCCTTAATCATATGAGAAGTTATACAATCAAATAAGGGACAGAGGAAGTAAATTATTGGGTGCTCTGTTGATCGCTGATTTTCTGATATGCACTCAAGACCCTTGTAGCAATTTTGTTGTCTACGTATCATCATGGTCAAGTGCTACTGTATACAATCATACCTTCACTTGAGAGTGTTCCCTTGGCAATACATGCATGAGCATTCATCTTTTTGATCTATTTTTGTTGCTGTAGGTTGTGAAAATGAGCGTACAAGCAGGTGTCCCTTCCGAGTATACTCGCATGATTCAAGTTGAAAAGGACAAAGCGAAGCAATCTCCAGAATCTGTTCAAGATAAAGAGGTATACTTCTTCTTTTTTTCGCACTTACTTTTTCCCATGAAAAGAGACCTAGGTCCGTACTGCAAGTCAGTTCTCTCTGCCTTCAGTTTCATCGTTTCCCTTCAAGCAATACTAATTCAAAACACCCGTCCCAACAATAAAAAATATAATTTAAATAAAAGATTAATATGGATCCAAATTCGTTTTTATATATTATTTCCTCGTTTTCCAAATTTTCGATCATTTCAAAAACAAAATAATGCACTCTTTGCAAGTACAAGAAAGTATTAATGTTGGTACAAATTAAAGGATAAGTGATTACTGATTAAGCTTGGCTTCACTGATCTAAAATTCTTGAGACTCAATTAACTCAGCCATGTTCCTAATCACTTGGGTTCAAACAAATATTTGAGACTGACAAAAAGAAAACAGCTACCGTAAGGTGTATCATATTCCTATCAGTTCATATTATTAAAAAAAAAATTACGTTCTGTTTGTTACATATCTGCTCGATAGCAACCCCCCCCTTAAACTGACGTAAAGGAAAATCCATGCAGAAAATCCCCGAGATGGATGCCGAGAAGATAATATACTTGAGGAATCTGGGAGTTGGTTTTGGTAACCTGAACGCCACTGCTGAGAATCTACCTCCAGGAATAGCAGAAGTCAGGCTAAGTGAACCTTCAGGAGTGATGATGAAGGCCGCATCAAGTTGCTGCAGCAGTGTCCTTAACCGCATCTGTTGCATGTGTTTACTCAAGGCTTGTTCAAGGATGAACGACCAATGTGCCATTGCTTTCACACAGTTATGTGCTGCTCTCGCGTGTTTTGAATGCATGAGTTGGTGCTGTGAGATCTGTTTTTCGTGCGATGAGTTGTGCACATGATAATCGTACACTGGGAACAAAAAAAAAACACACCCGAGATGGTGATGTTTAACACATTTGTATCTCTGCCCGTATTGTGGAATTCTGTAAATACCTGTATATTAATCTACGAATTGTTCTTCTATCTCCTTTCTTTTGAACAACGATCTCAAGTCATCTCCGCTTTAGTTAATGCAAGTTTGAACATGTTGGGATCACGAGGTTGATTGTGCGAAAATGAGGCATTATTTTGTCATCAAGTTAAAATACAAGGAGATTCAGGGTTAATCCAAGGATGAATTAAAATTATTAAAAATAAAAACTACATAACTGATTATTAATTTTGAAATTAATTCTGATTTTTTAAATAAAAAAAAGAAAACTTTTGATCTTCAAGTAATCTGTCAATCAATTTTAACTTATCGATCCTAAATTTTAATTTCTGTCCAATTAAATTGATAATAGAAATAAATATGCGTGACACTTGCTAATGACGAGAACAAATACGCTAGATTCACTCATTTTTTCCGTCCTTTACAGGAAGAAGAGAAAAAACATAGAAAATTAGTGAATGTGACATTTTTGACTAGCAAGTGTGTCAGTGATGCATACTTATTTCTATCTCAAATTTAATTGGATCAAAATTAAAATTTATGATCGATTATAGTTGACTTTTTCAATAAAAACATCAAAATTAAGCAATTTTAAAATTTTTTTCTCAAATATTTCAAATTACCCGACTAATTCCGCGATTTGTTTTTAAAAAGGAAGTTGACACAGAGATAATCAAACGGTAGTACCTTGGTGAAAATTATATGGAGTGTCTAGGCGCTTCCGACTAGGAGCGTTCATAATGCACATAACGGTTATAAATTATGCACATATAATCTTTATGTGCATTACTAATTATGTTATATATATTATAATTATATTATGTACATATTTTATAATATTTATGTGCATTAAGGCACTCCATAACCAAGGAGTGCCTAGCACTCGATATAAAAACTAGTACTTTGGAGCGTAAAAAGATTCCGCCTTCCCGCTCATTCTTTGTGCAAAGTCAAACTCATTTCCCTGTTTTTGCTCTCTCCCCTCCCAGCAGCTCGAATTCTCGCAAGTCATGGATCCAACGAACAACTCCATTTTGACGATTCGCCTTTCGATTCCTCCCCTTGCAAAATTTGTAACCTTCTTCCTTCTGATCTGTGCTTTCAATCTTCCCCAAAGGTGAGCAAATTTAGGGTTTCCATTTTACTTTTTGCTTGCTGCTTTTCCATCGAATCCTAGTTCTCTTACTTTTTCCTTTTGATTCCGCTATTCTTAAATCGTATCTCTAATTGATTTCTATTATATGATCCTTCTGATCACAGTCAAATGTAATTAGCAGTGCCTCAATATCTGTGATTTTTACAACTTAAATGGTGTACTCCGTATTAACTACAATGCTGAGCAAGGATCAAATAGTAGTTCCCTAGGGTTTGATAAGAGGCAGTTCAGGTTGTAAAATTCCTTTAAACTTTGGATTTAACCATTTACGGAGGCTCGAGGTGGAAGCCAGACCCCAGGCTGAGAATCTATTGTCTGAAACGTCACATTTAATCTAGTCAATTGCCTCACTTAAACGCTACAATTTCTTAGGGACTTTTCTATCCACAGAGTCAATCAAGTATTGAAAAATGAAAATCTGGATGTGTCATGCTATAAAAATGGATACGTTGGATCCATTAGGATACACAGAATGGAAATTCTATATAAAGGAAATTCATTGAATTTTTAGAGCTGAAATCTATTGTTTGCTTCTCTTATAGAATTCTGAACTTGTTGATATTGAAATCTACGTGTTAGATTTTTAGTTATCAAATTGTTTTTGAAAATGGAACGAGAAAAAACGTTTTAGATACTGTTTGGTGTTTATCCAGAACTCGGTTCTCCGTGTGCACATGAAAGGAAATCTGGACTCTCATTGGAATTTGAATCCTTACGAGGTGTGGAATTTTATTAATGAAATTGAGACTTATAGAATTCCTATCCAGTTCCTTCTCTTTTTCTTTTTTTTCCCCACCCAAAAGAAGAAAAGGCATTGAGGCCCCAAGACCTCCAATTGCATTTCCAAGCTTTGGAAATGGGGTTCCCAAGCAGAACCTTAGTGAATGTTGAAAACCTAATCTAAGTTTACCTTAGTAGTTGATACTAGCTGTACTATATTTACTGATGATTTGTCTGCTACATTGAATACCTAAAGATCTTCGGGAGATGTCAGCTCAGAAAAGGAGATGACCTTAGCAATCATAAAACCTGATGGGTGGTTTGGCAACTATACAAGTTCGATAAAGAAAATTATTCTGGATTCTGGCTTTAGCATTCCCAGGGAAATGATGGTTCAACTTGATGACAATAGTGTAAAAATGTTTTACGCAGAGCACTCTTCAAAGAGTTTCTTTCCAAGCCTGCTCACATACATGACGAGGTATATTCTTATCTTGCTCCTAAATGCTGCCTTTATCTTTTAGAAAGTTTTTATCATCACTAATTTGAAACTGTTTAAGTACTTCTAAATTGAATTGCCCTACTTACACAACAATGGTTAGTTGCAATGCAGCTTCTCAAGAAGTGAAAATTAATATATTTGTTCTTTCGTTTACTTCGTCACTTTGAAGTTCAGATCTTTTCTGAGATTAAAACCATGTTTATTATGCATAGTTTGCTGGTTTTGGTGGATGGAGAGTAATAACATAGTAAAACAACCAAGCTACTAGCATTTCAAATAACATCTTCATCGAATCTTCTACGTTAATTGGTTCTTGATCAAATCAATTTAGGATGTTGCAGTTATATACTTTTCAGTGGCTTGCATATTTGTTTGGTATCATCATTTGAAGTTTCTTTTTTGACTGAAAACTGGATGAGATCTTACCATTGTATTAGTTGATGCCTCCGAAATAAACCATCTTGGGTCATGCTATTAATTTTTCAATGTGAAACTTTATGTTGTTTGAAGATCCCTATATGAGATTCTTGTTGGTTCTCTACACTGACTCATGCCTGCCAATTAGGCATTACACTTCTAACATTTTGACATCCTTCTCCTGTGTTGCAGTGGTCCAGTGTTAATAATGGTTCTAGAAAAGGTGAATGCTATCTCTGATTGGCGTGCTTTAATTGGACCGACTGATGCCCGCAAGGCCAAAATCACCCATCCCAAAAGGTGATTTCTTTTCCTCCACTATCCGAGTTATGTTCTTTTATATATATGCTTATTCCGCTACAAACCACTTTTTTCGTACAAACCGTACGAACCAGTTGTATCTTACTACATTTTTATGTTAGTTAAATGTCAGTATTTTGTAAAATAAAGATCCAACACAACAAATTTTTAAAGAAAATCAACTAAGATACAACAAAAATATACTAAG
>JAOTQG010119304.1:0-10883 GCA_025631175.1 Iris virginica | reverse complement strand
TTAAGAAACATATATTTTTTATTATAGAAGAAATATTTGTATCTAAAAGACTTTGTGAATCAATATTTAAATTATTTCATTCATTTTATATTTTACATGTTTATCAAATATATATGGCCTAAATAAAACTATGATATGATTTAAATTTATTAAGTATATTCATTTTATATATTACATGTTTATCGAACATATTAAATATATTTATAAGTAGAATATTTCTTTCACAGAGTGTATTCTTTAATTTTAGTTAATTTTAGAATTTTAGCTTTAAAATTTATTTGGAGTAGAATTTTATTAAATTGATGATTTTAAAATATTTATTTCTCGTAAAAGTTATATAATGATTAAATTATATATAATATGGATGGATTAATCCGGTCCGTTAATTCGAAATTCAACTCCGAATGAATTTAGATTTGGATTAGTATTTAACTAATCCGACGGTTAGTTGGATAAAATCCGAATCCGTTATGGATTAAGTTAACCAAATATGGATTTAGGCTAATCCGTCTATTTAAGATCCATTTACAGCCCTCGTCGGAAGACTCTGAACAAACAATAAGAGGGCGTTCAAACGCAAGTTTTTAAAATGAAACAAGTGAATGAAAAAAATACAATTTTTTAACCAAAGGTTCAAACAAGTGCCTACTGAAGAGATCCATACTCTTCACATATTCTTTCACCCACCCATAACACACAAATCACACAACGCATAATCCATACATTCTCTGTCATCCACAACATGCATTATTTTGGTAAAGTTAATAATTTTTAATCATCATTTTTATATTAATTAACATTTTTCCATAACAATTTAATATTAATTAAATTATTTACTTAAATTATTATTTTAATTTATTTTACATTTTACACATTCGCATAAATATATTTTTTTATTTTTTAAAAATAATATATTATTTAAAAATATATCATTATTATAAAATTCGTGTCCTCCAATGAACATTTTCAGGCGGTAAACAAAGGGCAGGCCATACAGAGTACAAATCTTTTGGACCGTTTGATTATGCATTTCTACAGCTTAATTTTAATTTTCTTTTTCGTTGGTTTAATATTTTACTTCTTATCTCTTTTATTTTATCAAATAATTAAAATTAAAAGACAAAAATAAATAAAATACATAACTATACCGGGTAATTTACATAGCCCACCCCTGTGGTTTGGCTAAATTATTTTGCCCCCGCTCAAGTTTAACCATTATATAGAGCCTATCCTTTTATCCATTTTATTGATTAATTTAATTAATTTATAATTTTTATATAAATATAATATCAAAAAATACTTTAAAGGTATTGATTTAATAAAAAAAAATAAAACTTTAATATATTTGATCATAATTATTTTAAAATAAGGTGTATTTAAATAAAAATTTAATATATATTTAAGCTAAAAATAAAAGGAGAAAGGAAAAAAAATCTTTTAATATTAAAGTTGAACACACACACACACACATCTATATATAATTAAATATGTATCATATATATCATATATATTAAGTCAATCCCTCTTATAAAAATAATTAATTTAGAATTTAGAATTATTATATTATTTCATATTTATTATTTTTTTAACTATAAGTATAATTTATTTGCTATATGTGTATATTAATATTTAGTACGTATATATATTAACTTTAATCATTAAATATTATTAATGTATAGAAAATTAATTATATAAATTATTATCGGTTGAAAGATTGACTTAAAGTACAGAAAATTGATGTAGCATAATTATATAATTAATTAATTACGTATCATAGAATATATTTATCGAGTCAATCATTCTTTCAAAAATATTTTAGAAACTTGTATTATTTCATAATTTTTACTTTTAAACTATGCTATTTAATATGAATAGAATATATGCGTATATTTATATATATATTCAATATTAATTATAAATGAACGAATTTAGCTTGAATGAATTTTTTGATTTCAAAATATGAACATCATTAAATCGAAATATAAATGAAAATATTCTCTTATGATTAAAGTTGAAATACACACATATATGTATATATTAATATACACATATACACGTATATATAAATATACTTATATTTAAAAATAATAAATTATAAAATAGTATAATATATTAAATTATAAATTATTTTTATAAAAGGGATTGACTTAATATATATGATGCATATTTAATCATATAAATATACATGTGTGTATTTAACGTTAATACTATAAGAATTTGTTTTCTTTATCCTTTTATTTTTTATTTGATTATATATTAATTTTTAAAATAATTGTGACTAATTATATAAAAATTTGATAAATTTTATTAAATAAATATTTTTAAAATATTTTTTGTTTATATTATATTTATATAAAAAATATAAATTAATTAAATTATTTATCAAAATAAATAAAAAATAAGCTCTATATAATGGCTAAATCTGAAGAAACAACGAAATTTGGTCAAACCATAAGACGTAGCTGTGCAAATTACCCTAACTATACCTTTGTATTTTAGTTCAAATTTATGCAAATCCACTTCCCAAGCCGACATACTCTCTCTACTCAATTTTAACTTTTCTCAAGCACAAGTCTCTCTCTCTCTCACACACACACAGTAACAGACTCTTCTGTGTGGGAAGAGGTGCTTTGTGGTGCAGGCGTAGGACTATGGGGGCATGGATGGATTCTTGACAGCTCAGCTAATCCTCTCTCTATCCTTAACTGATTCTTTCCTTCATTACCCTCCTCCCACCTTTTCCAAAAGCACTCCTTTTTATAGTCTTTTGTACCCTGCAGATTCTGCTGCTTGCACCCTTAAGCTGGTTTTCCAGCTAGGTTAGCTCCCCTCCATCTTAATCCTTTTTCAGCTCTTTTCAATATTTTAATTTCCTCACCATTTATGATTTTATCCTCTCTCTTTTTTATTTCTGGCTTTAAATAGACTTTCCACATCAGTATATTATATATATATATCTCTATCCATCCAATATCTACAATGTAAAAGTCTCTTTCTAGTGTTAGCATTAAAGGCTCTTATTTGAGCTTCATCTTGAGAATCTTAAAGTCCGTTTGATTAGGCATTTTTTCCCCTTTTTATGCTTTAAATCTTAAGTTTTAATAAAACAAGAGAGATAGGAAGTAAGAAAATATAGTAATATAGCCAGAAAAGAGTTGAAGTGCGCAACAAAAAAAAGTGCATAACCAAAACTATTATACTCTAGTGATTGTGTTGTGATTCCTGTTTCACCTTGTTTCTTTTTTGGACCACTGCACATTTTGAGTTTGGTTGTCCCTTCTGCTCCTCTTCTGAAACTTCTTTTTCTTTTATTTCCTGGTAACTGAGACACATCATAGTGTTGAATCTCCATTCATTCATACCAGTTTTGATGTGTCTTCCTTGTCTAAAAACCCCTAAACCTTCTCTTTGATTTTATTTTTTCCCCATCTTTCTTGCTCATCTTGTAATCAGACCTTGGTTTTCTCATTTTGGTAATTTGTGGACATTAATTCCATCTTGGTACCCATTTTCTTGACTGGATTTGACAAGAATCCAAGCTTTATCTCTCTCTAGGTACTCACCCCATGCCTAGATTTGGGGGGTTCTCTCTCCAGTCTACTTGGTCATAACTCATTATTACTCTTTGCTATATCGAAAATATATCTGTAGAACCAACCAATCAAGAACCCATTTTTCTTAACACTTACAGTTCTTTAAAACCCATTTCCTTTCACATAAAAGCTGTCCTTCTACTTTGAAAAAATATTTGGCAAAAATGGGGAATCTTTCAGTTGCAGTTTGGGTGTTGGTGATTCCATTACTTTTTTTGGGGGAATCGGTGTTTGGAATTGGTGCTAACTGGGGAACACAATGCTCCCACCAACTGCCACCAGAGACAGTGGTGAAGCTGCTGAAAGATAATGGAATCCAAAAGGTGAAGCTTTTCGATGCTGATTATGGAGCTCTGAAAGCTCTGTCTAACTCTGATATTGAGGTTATGGTTGGAATCCCTAATGACTTGCTGTCCACTATGGCTACTAGCATGAAGGCTGCTGAGAAATGGGTTTCCAAAAATGTGTCGGGTTATATCTCTTCTAGCAATGTCCAAATCAGGTCAGCCTTTCTTATGTTACTGTAATTACTAATACTACTAT
The DNA here is from genome assembly GCA_025631175.1 of Iris virginica. Classification (NCBI taxonomy): domain Eukaryota; kingdom Viridiplantae; phylum Streptophyta; class Magnoliopsida; order Asparagales; family Iridaceae; genus Iris; species Iris virginica. Next base: position 6,747 of record JAOTQG010119304.1, on the reverse strand, counting down.
GTAGTTTTTGCTTTCCTTTGAGTTAAGAGTAGTAATATTTTTTGTGGTTCCATTTTGCCAAATTATCCCTGAAATATATTGATGAGTTTGAAATCTTGGTCATCATGCTATTTAGCCATAGTTGATGAGTTTCAATCGGTGTTATGCTATGGGTAATCTTCAGTTAGCCAAATTAGGAAATATTCAGTCCTCCTGCCTCGTAGTTTAATTCCCGGGTCCAAACTAGTTGGGATAAATGTTGAGTTATTGTAGCATTACTGATCTTTTTGTTGGTACATTCCATGTTTTCACTCTCTATTAGGTCATGCTCAGCTATTATTTTTTCCATATGTTTCTGAAGCTCAGTAAAATATGTTTGGTAAGTTCAGATGTGCGATGATTATGGCTCCTTGTGACTTCTCTAGTGCCTCTTCCTTCTTTGGAGGTTGCGTACTAGTTCTAGCGTGTCTTCCTTCTTTGGAGCTTAAATAAGTAAGATTGTAATGGTTCGAACTTTCCAATTTGAACGTGTTGCACGTGAGCGAACAGCGTAGAGTAGTTATTTCTTGTACAGAGTAAAACATTGCCTCATGACATCCATGCATTAGTTACATGCAGGCGAAGTAAATAACCGATCAGGTAAAGTGTATTTGAAGACAATGGAAATTGGAAATCAAGTACGCAACAACACTCATATTGTTGATTTGTTACTGTACTATACTAGGGGATGTTATGGAGACAAAATTCCATAATGAATCAAGCTAATAGACTAAACAAATGTTATCATGTGTGAAAATGCTTATGCCCAGTTATTTAACAGTATAATTACTTATTTTACCACCAGGAGGGCATTGTCGTTTCCGTTATTTCGGCCCTAACAACGTGTTCCCTTACTGTGTATCCAAGAGCTACTGCTACAACTATGCTTACAGATAACCTATATGAGATGATGAGGCAGAGTTATAACTAGTCGCCAAATGTTGTACTTAAAGAGTTGGATGTCTCTTCGTTAGGTCTTCAGTTGTTCTTGAAGAGGAGCAGTTAGTGGAGGCCCTTTGTCTCCGTAGGCCTAAAGCAAGATTTGAAACGTGGCCTTTTGTCAACTAAACAATATGAAAAATAATTCAGATTTTTTTCCATGAAATTTTTTCATATAGCTTTCTTATGTGCAAAATCTTTAATTACGTTTTCATAATCATCTCTTAACATTTCTTTTTCAATTGATATAGTTGCATATCCATTGTTGTGAGTCATGATATTGTTGATCTTAAGTAATTTTTTATAAATTTTAGTTTTGAAAATCCATTGTTCACACTTTTGCTGAAGAAACAGGTATGACCATACGGGGGAATGGTTAGCTGTTAAGCTTTATAATCAGTGACCACGGGTCTTGCTTTAAGAGTTGCATGTCTCTTCTTTAGGTCTTCAGTTGTTCTCGAAGGGGAGCAGACTATCCTCCTCCTTCGTGAAGTTGTTGCCTTTGGCCTATGTCAGTGAAGCAACTCTGTGAACGTAGCATTACATTTTGCAACCTATGCTAAAAAATCCTCTATTATTAATATCAGAAGTCCCTCGGAAGTTTCGTCTTCTCTTTTTCTGTTTTTTCCAAGTCGGCAGATGGTAGCAACATGAGAAGCTAAACTTAGTTCATTTCCTTCACAAACGAGGAGTCTCCGGAAAGTCCAAATATGCTACAAAGTACCAACAGAGTAGTATTCTTTTGGTTTAGCTAGATTGTTTCTTCATACAACCATAATATGCTGACAGCCTGTACTATCCTTGTCACATGTTCCAAATCAATGTTATTAATATCTAGGATAAACTGGGGGTTCTAAATAGCTACTTGGAGAAATGGATGGATTGTAATACGTGTGGATGTACACTGTAATTTACTCATTCCATTAATAGAGTCCGTCCTTCCAATTTATTGGTTTTCTCCCCCTCCATTTCTAAAAGTTAGTTTTCATTGTTTGTTCCTAATTTTTACTTGCTTTCCAAAAACATGAAGTTGCTTTTACAGGTCATGCGGAAAAATATGTAGTGCGATTCAAAAGATGTCTATAGCGAAAAAACTGTTTTTAGAAAGTTTTTGACTTCCAAAGTAGGAAATTTTTTTTGGGGATGGTGGGACTGAGAGTGCCTTATTTTTCAACTCTTTTCCACTTCTGCGATGAATGCAACTACATCTTTACAGGCAACATATTTTGACTATGGCCTTGCTTAGTGGTGGGGGCGAAGTATTACGGGGTGCCCCCAGTCTATTGGTAATTTGTACAACAATTTTGGATTAGGAAGAAAAGTTTTTGAGAGTTAGGGAAGCAGTTTTGTTATTGGATAATACGCCGTTTGGTAAAGAGTGTGGGATTAGGGGATATAAAACAGTATTATTAATGAGACCACTATTAGTGAGACCACTAATAATATCACCCCTTACTCAGGTATTAATAATTAAGGTAAATGGAAGTATTAGAGCCTAATTCAAGTTTATCCTCATTAATTAATAATTGTTCCAAATGACTATCACATACTCCTTAAAAATTACTAATAATACTATCCGGTGCCAGTGGCCTCTACCAAACGGTTACAAGTACAGTGGCCTCTACCAAACGGTTACAAGTACAGTGGCCTCTACAAAACGGTTACAAGTACATTATCTTTTGTACGAGAAACTATCTCCGTCGGTTCAACAATAATATCACGGGAAAGAACCAAAATGAAATTGCTCCGAAGGACTATTATCAAGAACCACATTTTTCTTTCGATCCGTGTGTTTCATTTTTAACACTAGCACTTGAAGAGCCAAGTGAAACCTAACGACGTTTCGATAAGTGAATTGAAAAAAAAGGGGTCGATTGTAGGGCTTTTTCTGCCCCAAAACCAACCGGGGAAGATGATCGAAGGAAGGGGTGAAGGGGGATTTTTGGCGCGAAGCTACCGGTGAATTAGTGGTATTTACTTGCTTAAGCGGTCATGCTATATATGTCCAGCAGTTTTGTTGCATTCATCCTGTACTATGACAGTTTGAACTTGTGACCTAGAAGTATAACAGCAAATTTTAAGTGATTCATCATAGCGTATGAGAGAAACATATTTTTGAGATGTTTTTCACATGAAGCTTGCTAACTGTGCAGGTATATCGCGGTTGGAAATGAACCATTCTTGGCAACATATAATGGAAGTTTTCTCCGAACAACCTTCCCTGCTATGCAAAATATCCAATCTGCTCTGATAAAAGCTGGACTTGGTGGTAAAGTGAAGGTCACTTGTCCCCTCAACGCTGATGTCTATGAGAGCTCAAGCGGCGCTCCATCTGGCGGTGACTTTCGAGCTGATATTCACGAGTATGTGATACAAATAGTGAAGTTTTTGAATGATAATGGGGCTCCCTTCACTGTCAATATCTACCCCTTCATAAGCCTTTACATAGACTCCAATTTCCCCGTCGAATATGCCTTCTTTGACGGCAATGCCTCTCCAATAAATGATGGCGGGACCAACTATTACAATATGTTTGATGCGAATCATGATACTCTAGTGTGGGCACTGCAGAAGAATGGGTTTGCAAACCTGCCCATTATAGTTGGAGAAGTTGGTTGGCCTACCGATGGTGATCGAAATGCTAACAATGTGTATGCCCAGCGGTTCAACCAAGGGTTCATGTCCCACATAGCGAATGGAAAAGGAACCCCCATGAGACCTTCACCCATTGACGCATACCTGTTTAGTTTAATTGATGAAGATGAGAAGAGCATTGATCCAGGAAACTTTGAACGTCATTGGGGAATATTTCACTATGATGGGCAACCCAAATACTCGCTTAATCTTGGAACTACAAATACAGGAACTTTGGTGCCAGCAAGAAACGTGCACTACTTGCAGAAGAAATGGTGCGTGTTGAAGAATAATGTAGGGGTGGATGATCCCTCGGTGTCTTCTAGTGTGAGTTATGCCTGTGCACTCGGCGACTGCACGAGCCTTGGGTACGAGACATCTTGTGGAGGTTTAGACGGTCGAGGGAACATCTCATATGCATTTAACAGTTACTACCAGAAGAACAACCAGGTTGACCAGGCATGCAAGTTCCCAAATGTTTCGATGATCACGAGAGTAGATCCATCAACTCCAAGTTGCAGGTTTGGGATCATGATCGAGCCCTATTATGGGGCCGCTGCTGAAGGGAAATATGGTTCCATGAAGAAAAGATACGGTTTAATGGCTGGTCTCGTGCTCTTTATCTCGACGATTCTGTGAGTTCATTATTCTGTCTCAGTTAAACTCGATTTTTGCAATCTAGGAGGCAAAATTTCATCTGTTAGGAGATGTGGACTAGATTGTTTCATTTTGTTTCTTATGGATGTGAACTTTAAACGTTTGTGAATGGATAGTTTATTTAACTGGTCACCCAGCACTGAGTGAGGCTTGGTTCATTTTTTGTGGCTTGAATCGGAACTTCAGCAGATATTAGCCTTGTAGTGTTTCATGAGCTTTTGAATTGGGTAGGTGTAGTCAGAACTCAGAGGCATTCTCTGTTCATTATTTCTTTGATTCAGCGGTCTCCCTCTAATCTTATGTTGTGTATTCGTGGTGAATCACAACAAATTGATATACTAACAGAAATAGAGAACAGAATTCAGAGGGAGAAGAAGAAGAGAATGAGAGAGATTATTCACGTTCTATGCCCAGCGCTATATAACTGGATTACACTTCACGGAAAAGGGATATAACAAGAGTAACGGCGCTAACAAAATGCACAATACGTTTTAGGGGAATGACGGCGTATAGCAAAAAGTTGAACCAGCTCTTCCAACGGTAACTCTCAAATAGAGAATTGGGATTCGACACTTTAGCCCCTGATCACAACAATCCCATTCCCTTCAAAGTTCAAACAATCCTTGTCTCAAGGATTGAAATGGGAAACTTCTCTTCCTATGTGGCTGCATCTGGATTTGACACTTTAGCCCCTGATCACCCACCCTCTTCTTCAAAAGTGACGCATGAAAAACTGGATGGATTTTTGCTTGAGGGGGAAGGTCCAGCTTGTAGGCAACCTTACCAATCCGTTTCCTTTTAGTTGTTGTTTTAGCTATTAACAAATTTACCCTTATTAAATAATACTCGCTCCGTGTAGCCTACACAAATCCTCCTCTAATGATATCAAAAGAAATTACAACTCATACAAAGAGTAGTCACTAATACTTTTTTTTTTTTTGAAAAATTTACTTGCAATAACTCAATCTTTGATCTTGCTTCCAATTGTGTCCACTTTTTTCCTCACATTGTTAATTTTAGCAAACTTGGGCTTCTAAGATGTCATCAATTTGAATTCCATTTTGACAAGCTTCCTAGCTGTACTTCTCCTACTCAATTGCAATCTCAAGGGGGGTGAAGACGACAATGACGATGTGATAGGTCACATCATTGAGGTGTGTCGGATCATTCCTCAACCGGTTGACTTTGACTATCACCATTTCGCGCCTTTTTAATCGGGGAAATGAAGTTTACTTAGCTCGGAGTTATACCCATGTAGGTGCTTCACTCGCATTCTAACCACCTGTATCATTTTCCTTCGGGTCATTTCTTTTGGTGCTTCCTTTGGCTTTTGTACCCTAGTTAACTCCCTCACCAATTTTGATATTTTACTGGCTAGCTTCATGTAGAGTGCACCATTATCTCAATAATTTCTCATCGACCACATGCGCCTCTAATCAAAGCCTTGCCTTAGTCACATACCGAATTTTTGCCCATTTCGATCCCCAAATGGATCGACATATTGTCTGCCTTCAACTTTTAGGAGCGTTGTCTTTGACTTCATAATTATTTGCAATATGATAATACCAATTGCATAAACATCAACGGTCCTCGTTATTTTTCTTGAGAAGTTCAAAACACATTTCGTTAGAACTGTGGTGTTTCTTCAAATATGATACCTGTGTAATGGAACCTTGTTGCCCAAGCCGAAGGAAGTAGCAAAGGGTGTTTTTCATTTCTTTTGGTGCTTCCTTCGACTCCGGTAATGTAGTTAACTCCATCACCAATTTTGTTTTTTAATCTAGCGCTCTTCATGTAGAGTGCGCCTCTAATCGAAGCCTTGCCTCAGCCACTTTCCGAATTTTTGCGCATTTTCGTCCCCCAATGGATCGACATATTCTTCGGCATAAACTTCTTGGATCGTTGTCTTTGACTTCATAATCATTTGCAATATGATAATACCAAAAGCACAAACATCAACGACCCTCACTGTTTTTCTTGAGAATTTTAAAACACAATTCATTAGAACCGCGGTGTTTCCTTAAATAAGATATGTGTAAAGGAACCTCATCGAACTACACCACTTTCTACATCCATATAAACAAAGACAACACCATACGAGGTCGTTGTTTGTATGAATTAAGAAAGTAGTTAAGTTCTAAGAGGTCCCTTGACACATACACTATATTTAAGAAAATAATGAACTTCTAATGAAAGGTTTTTTGAACTTAGAAGGAAAAAACAGTGAGGATTGCAAATGATTATAAAGTGAAAGACAACGCTACTAAAAGTTGAAGCAGGACAAGAAGTTGATCTCGAAGAGGAGTCATGGCTCGCCTCCCGCGCCGAGGACCCCCCCCCCCCCCCCTGATAAGAAAAAGCTGCAGCCCCAGTGGTGTTTTAGTGTAGTACTAGTAAATGCCCGTGCCCGAGGGTACAGTTTGGGCACGAGGTATCAAAATATTTAATCGCAAGTAGTTCGTATTCTCGAACACGATAATATTTAAAAGTGATAATTTT
>JAOTQG010119293.1:0-10884 GCA_025631175.1 Iris virginica | reverse complement strand
CAATTATTCCCACTCATAGAGAGGATCTTTAGATCAAAATTTATAGTATAAAAAAGAGTAGTTGATGTAACATTTAGATGTCATATCAATTATTTTATTTTACACATTTTTCTTTTATTTATTTTTTTAAATTTTCCATATTTTATCAATTTTTTTCATATTTCTTTAAATTTTAAAACAAGACATTTAATTAAAAGAAATATACCCCACGTAGGACTGTAAATGAATCTTTAAATGGACGGATTAGTATAAATTCAGATTTGTTTAACTTAAACGACGACAAATTCAGATTTATCTAACCTACCATCGGATTAGTCAAAAGCTAATCCAAATTTAAATCCAAATCCATTCGGAGTTGGAAATCGGATTAATGGACTAGATTAATCCATCTATAATATAATATATAAATTTTATAAGAAATACATATTTTAAAATCACAAATTTAATAAATAAATTATAAATATAATCTACAGGCAATCCTTTGGTAAATATCGATGCAATACTCGATCTAATAAACAATAATACGGATGTATTTAATAAATATCAATTATATTTAAGATTTAAATTTTTTAATTATTAAAATAATAAAGTAAAAAAATAATATATTTTAAAAAATTGATTTAGTGGTATATAAATATTATAAACATAAATTTTAAAGTAAATAAATAATATTTATAATATATATTTATTTATATATATTAAATTTATTTAATTAATAATTATAAATTGATGAATTCAGTTTAAACAGACGATAATTGTTCAAATTCAAATTTAATCATTTAATTATCAGTTAATTGGTTAAACGGGTAGATGATTGATCGAAATTTTTTACTCAATTCAATTCGATTTTAAACTAATGAAATTCCTAACTGATGAAATTAAAATCCGAGTGACAGGGCTAGCCCACGCACCGGTACACTAGTAGGCTGGGCGAATGAAAAAAAGCAAAAAGAGCGTCGCTCCATCCAAACCAAAATATGAACTCCATCCAACGGGTTAAAAAAAACAGATCTTATTGCCAATTTGTCCGAGCACACACACGCACTCGCGCAGACTTTCCATTTTCTCCCCCTCATGAACGAAAACACAATTCTTCAAACTCCACTCCAAAACACACTCCGCTGCAAAGTTTAGTTGCGGTGAAGTTCGTTACACACATCTAACCAGCACTCTCCGTCGTTATACGCACCCCTTCGCCGCCGCCGGCGACATCCACTCTCCAAATCAGATCCCCAAATAAATCCTCTCTAACTTTATCTCCATGTCTTTAATCCCCATCCTTCTTCTATCGTTGATTCTATTGAGCTTAACAGCGCCGTCATCGTCAACATTCCCGGCGGTCGGATCTCGATCGATGCTCCGCGACATAAGCGGCGGTGATCATCACCCTCCTCATCCTCATCGTGATTACGCTGTGGATTTGAACGTTACGAATTTCGATCAGGTCCTCAGGGACACCCCTGCTTCTCATGCCATTGTTGAATTCTTCGCTCATTGGTCAGTCACTTGGCCTCTTTCTATCTCGCCATTTCTAGGGCTAAGTTATGAGTTTTACTTCTCAAATCCGTTAATCTAGAAAGTCTTTACTCTTAACAGCATGTGGATTCGCTACTGTGATTATGATAACTTATCAATTGATAATTTTGCTCCTAGAAATGAGATGCAGAGAGAATAAAAAGAAATGGAAATGATGCTAGTAATGGAAAAGGAAATGTATAGAGAATTTCTAACCACAGATCACTGAAAATTGAAAATTCATGGTTCGTACTTAGAAACAAAGTCTCGTTCTGACCTATTTTTTTGGTTAACTTGATTAGATTTTGATTGGATATTTCTCTTAATTTACATCTTACGAAATTCTATTCCCTTCCTTCGTCCCTAAATGAGTTGTCCGCTTCCCTTATTGAAAAGCCAACCTAAGACATTATCGAATTACTATTTTTATATGTTATTGTGTTTTAGATTCTAAAATTTCAATATTTGTAAGAATATGAAGTAAACTATCAATAACAACTTTTATGAATATGTAAATTTTTATATAAAAATTGGTCATAACGTAATCTTGTTGACTGAAAAAAGTCAAAACAAGACAATCATTTTGGAATGAAGGGAGTAAATGTTTCTATTATAGTAGTATATAATTATAAATTTCAGTGATTTTGGATTTTAGTACTTTAAACAGAGTAAGTTTCGCTGAAGGATTTTGTTGCACGATGACTTTTAAGTAGAAGAGTGGACAAATTGTTATGCAAGGCGAGCAGTATTTTGTTAGGGTAGGGTCACTATTGTATTGACCAGTATTTTGTTAGGGTAGCAGTCTCAAATTCTTCTCTCCTTCTTAATACTCTAGGTCTACCTGGTTGTGTCTTTGAATTAGTAGGGGCAACAATGGGGATAGAAGGTTGGTTTACCCACATGTCAACTTCATTAATGCGATGGATAGTGTAAGCATATATCTTATCTTGCATATTCTTTGTGCAGTATTCATGAGCCCACTCCTTTGGTACCATCGCCTCAATTAGAACCAAGGTCATAAACAGATGCAATAGCATGCTTGCAAGGTAGTCCTTTCAAACTCCATATCCCACAACTGCATGTCCTTCCATTCAATGAGGCGGTGTATTACTTCCCCCAAGGACCCCTCGGTACAAACTGCTCCCATTATAGCTACAAATGAACTCCATTGCCTCAATCTTAACCTTCTCAAACTTTTCTTGAATCTGAGGGCATAGTGGACCATGCATCTTCAAATTTTCTTTCCGTTTCTTATCAATCCTCTTCCTTAACAAGTTTCTAATTGTCTCGAGCAGGCTGATAATAGCTGTATTTCTTGCAACTATAATGAATGCATTATAATACTCGGACACATTGTTCATGGAAATGACTAACTTCACAGCATGTGTTCAAAATGCTTTACACCAGTGCTTAGGGTCCTTAGCAAATCCCATTTGTGTGCAGCTAAATTGGTGTCTTCAAACTTATTTTTTGCAGCATTAAAGTGTTGAAAGTTAGTAGATCTTGCAGTGATAAACAAACGGTCTTTTACTGCTTTTCCCCTGCGCTCTTTCCTATAGTTGTTAAAGATGTGTCGAAGACAACCTATTAACTCCCAGGTAACACATCTTGTATGGCTGGAACCAGGCCCTATGCATAAGTGAGACCCAAAAAAAAAAAAAAAACTCAATAATCAAATTCTAAACAACATAGCATTTTTATAAATAAATGAAAATACCAATTTACATATTGTTCATCAGAAATAAAGACCCAATGTTGTTGATTGGTGATCTGAAGGGTCATCAATGACCAGCTTCCAAAAACATGTCCATGTATCTTTATTTTCTACCTCAACTACTGCATATGCTACCAGGTACATGCCATTATCTGCATCAATTCCCACCGCAAGATAGTAATTGTCCTGGAAATGGTCCTTTCAGAAATGTCCCATCAAAACCTTGTACCTTCCTACAACCTGCATCGAATCTCTCCTTGAGAGCCCCAAGACAAATGTACAACCTCTTAAAATTCCTAGTTGGATCATCATCATTATAATCCTCAAACTCTAAAGAACTTGTAGTTCCTGGATTTGTTATATGAACCTCACCCAAATAGTTCCGAAGGAGAGCATACTCTTTCTTATGATTCCTGTACAGTAAATCTTGAGTCATTTGTTTTGCCCTCAGTGCTTGACCTTCAGAAATATCTGTGGTGCAAAGTCCTCACTTGTGAGCCATTTGGTATTGAACAATTGGGGTTTGATCTAATAGACACTCAATATTTTGATTGGCAAGCCATTCAGCTGTAGCAAACTTCACTGTCCTAGTTTGATTGCACGTGTTGAGGATTGTATGTTCGGACTTCCCGATCGTTGTGATAGTTTGACCAGCCCACTTGCATAGCCCAAGGGCAAGCTACATTGCCTCTACAAACTGCCCTAATGCGAACCTTGTCATTCTTCTTTATATAAACTTCCCTTCTGTTCTTGATCGCATAGGCACGGATGGCAGTCTTCACATCCTTAGCATCAGTGAATGTCATGCCTCTGGCAAAGTGTGGATCCTTCAAGTCAACTTCCAGATTAAATTGTGGGTACCGCGTACTGCTTTCTTTTCTTCTTGTCAACTCTCCATCCTCATCACTTGTGCTAAGGACTTCAATTTGTCAGAGTTTGCATAGTCTGAGCTAACATAATCAGTGTTGACCTCATCGACCTCATCCACTTCACCCTCACCTACTTTTTTCTTGCCTTTCTCTACAATCCCCTTAATTTCAGTCCTCATTTCATTCAATTGTTGCTCAGTCAACACTTCAGTCACACTTAAGTTTGGTTCTTCTACCTCATCATATTCCCCATGATGACCCTCATAACCCTCATTACCTGATACATCACCCCTAACTTCAGTCTTATCGAGGCCAGTTCAGAATTCCTTTTCAAGTTCATCAGTATTATGAGTCTCATTGTAGAAGTAAAAATCCCCTTCCCGGTTTGACTTACCCCTGTTTAATTCTGTTTAATTCACACTGAAACTTGCGTATCAACATTTACGTATGCAGAATAACTCTTTCTCACATACATTTCAATGAGTTTATGACTTTTAACCCACTCAATTATAGATCCTAAGCTTCATCAGTTATGCATAATTTCAACCTGACATCAATGTTTTTCCCTGGTTCCAAAAAGAATAGGAACTTCATTTCATCACCATCTAGACATAATTTCTGTAATATCTCCCCAATGTGCTTAGTGTTAAAAGCATCCCTACATATGTAATCTACATAATCATACCACCAACCACTGTATACAACACCACTGTTGCACTCAAAATGGGCACCATGGTGGACTTTTAAGGTGAAAAAGTTCACACCTTCAGCTGCAAAAAAGAAATTGACATAAACAAAAGCAACATGACAAGGTGCATTCCTAGAAATGACTATGAAGAACATATGAAATGAATTTATTTCACCTCAATTATCATATACAAATCAGTGTGAGGAGAGGGGGGCGGGTGATAATATGGACCGGAAAAATGTAACTTTTCGTCCCAAAATGATATAATTATTGGTTAATTTGATTGGTTTTCGTCCCAAAGTTCACACCTTGATCAAGAACAAATTTTGGCACTCATTTTGAACAGAGGGAGCAATATTCTTCTTGTATTTTCCAAATATCGTATTAACTTTATTGAATCAAATTACTAAGAAAAGGTTTAAAATTTGATACACTCATTTTGGGACAGATGGAACATTAAATAGTGAATATGTAGATAAAATAACCCAAAAAATAAGTTAAAGAGTTCGTGGGTTACATAAACAGCCAGCACCATGGACCACTACCTTTATTAAATTGCATTCCATGAGAAAGTGACTTTTTAAAATACAGACGCACTAATGTCTCACAAGCATAGAAAAAACTGAGAACATTATTCACTTTCCTCATAAAAGCTACCATATAAGATTCCAAAACACATTCCAACCCATACGCACATCATTTAAAATTCAAATTTGCTCATGTACTTACAAAACTACTCGATAATACACAAAAAAGTCAAATGGTACACATAAAGCATGATTCTTTCATAGAATCTCAACTTCAACCCATTACAAGTCAAGAATCATGCTGAAAGATTTGAAGTCAAAAACAAGGGTGTAAAGGATGCTTACAAAAATAAAATTTTTCAATATCTCTGTACAAGCTTTCAACATCAACACAATGCTCAATGTTTCGAATCTCCCAAATACTCACTACATCATCGTCACCCATTTCGTTGGAGAGACCCTTTACCGGCCACTCTTCTTCTTCTTCTTTGCAGTCCTCATTGAAAGTTATGGGGATTGACACGTTAGTCCCTAAATAAAAAGTGGACAGAGATTGGATGGAGGAACCAACTGTATTTCATATTGTTGTACTTTTGGCAACCACATGGCTATTTATTGTACAGAGACTAACCACGCAATCCTGAAAGTACTAGGGACCAACCATGAAGTTGACCCTTCTTCTTTTATTAAATACTAGAAAATGCCCGTGCCCAAGGGTGCGGAGTCAAAAAAAAAAATTAATTAAATACTTTTAAATAATATATCGTTTATAAAAAAAGTTTTTTTTTCCCGAGAGCACGGAGTGCAAAAATAATTGAAAATAATAGTAACTTAATTAAATACTTTGAAATAATATTGCATGTATATAAAAAATGTTACTAATATATAAAAAATGATAAGCAAAAAGTCATTAACTCTAGTGGAAAAGTGGGGTTGCGTGTTGTGAGTGAGAGAGAATGTGTGAAGAGTGTGTGGGGGGTTGAGTTTTATGTGTGGCTGAGAGAGAACGTGTGAAGAGCGTGTCTCTTTATCTTCACCGTCACATCTTTTACTGTTCCTAGAGTCTTGCCAATGAATAGTAAACAATGAGCTAAATTATACTATAGATTTTTTCACCGGTGAGACTGACAGACTGATACCAAGTAATGGGGCAAAGACTAAGTTGACAAACATCTTTATCTTTTTTTCTATTTGGTTGCTTTGGTGACTCTGCAATGCTGCATGCTCATTCCAACTTCATCTTCTCATTCCCCACCTGTTTCGTTTAACTGTATCATGGGTTTTTAAGAGTTTTTTGATTCTATTTAGACAGAGGTGACAACGATCGTTTATTTATCCTTATTCCATGCAATCCTGGACATGGTTAATTTTGAAACCTAATATTCCCCTTAGCGAGATTAACTTTCAACGTGACGTGTTTCTGGGACACTGGCTGTATTTAAGATCCAAGATGTGTATGTATTTCCATGAATGCTGTGTGTGCTCGAAAATCAGGAGGCTTTTTGAATTTCTTTGCATACATAACAGAGCTATGAGAAGATAGCTTTTGAGATCTGGAAGTGTCTATCGCCTGTCTTGCTCGAAGCGAAGAAATTTTTGTGCAACTTGCTTGATTTTGACTCAATGTATATCGCCAGGATTAGGGACTTGCACAACTATATTTGTCATTGTCAATCACTTATGCTAAAACTACCTCGTAATGCATCCTGCTCTTCGCTGCGATCTCGTGGATAGCCATCTGCTGCACCTTTGGGATTATTTTTTTCTACTTTTCTCTGAGTTTGACAGCGTAAATACACCAAGAATATATTTAATCAAGTGTCAGCATGCAACATCTATCGAAGCTTGGTACCAATGTTTCTTTAAGTCGTTTCTCATGAGTTGAATTTGTGGGTCTATAGAAAGCATTATCTTCTGGTGTCAATGCTACCATAAGAAGGAAATATACTGTGTTGTTCAACATTATCATTTTCTGGTGCTATCACTTCTTGTTCTTCTAGAATTTTGTGTCATCATTCGGCTCCTTTAGAAAAGTCTTTTAAGTGGTGTCATTGTTTTGCAGGTGCCCAGCTTGCAGAAATTATAAGGTATTCATGCCTTTCAGTTTACTTGCTCTATCACATATTTGTTTTCTTGCATTGCTAATTACTTGTGCCACAACTTTGCAGCCTCAATATGAAAAGGTGGCAAGGTTATTTAATGGAGCTGATGCCGTTCATCCAGGGATCATACTGATAACAAGGGTAGACTGCGCAGAGAAGGTATTGTTACTTTTCTTTTTTTCATTGAAGCCTTATTCTTAAGTTAGCATGCTATTTATTTACAACATTTATGACTTTGTGATGTCATAGGCCACATCATAAGATCAATATATAAATTGATTCACAATATTGAGATTGAAACATCTCAGGATAAATTTTTTGTCCATTTTCTTGTTGACGGTCTCGTAAAGTATTGACATTACTCGGCCAGTAACCAAAGAGTTCAGACTACAATGTGTATTATAATTAATGGGGAAAGAGTAGTCCTTGATTGTCTTTCTTGAAGAAACGTATTTGTGTTCTGCATGTAGAAGCCTAGCTTGTTTTGCACTTTCACCTCCTCAAAGTGGGATTCAAAACGAGGTTATCATCATTTACAGCTTGATTACGGCAAACACCCCGGGCTAGTGACTAAAGTGGAGTCGTAACAAGATAGCCGTACTGGAAGGTGCGGCTGGATTACCTCCTTTTCGGGGAGAGCTAATGCTTGTTGGGTATTTTGGTCTTGAAATGAACTACTCAATGTACTAGCTCCACCTTATTTGCAGCCATTGCAATAGAACTCAACTCAACATTTGCCTCAATCACTTTGGGCAGGCTACGTGAATCCTTTTTTGAGCAATTATGTAACCATCTTCTATATCAGGGTGATGCGGGCCCTGGAAAAAGATTTGGAAATCCAAAGCCCTTATGAGAGTGGTTTTCTTCGCATGAGAGCTTTGTTAACTAAGCTCGACTACGAGGATCTGACACGGGTGCAGTTAGGTTGTCAAATCCTCGTGAATTGTAAAATCTTACACCAAATGTAATGTAAAACAACCACAGCCACATCGACACCGATGATGATGTGCACGACATGGGTAGGGCTGTTAAAAGAAACGAGCAACTCGAACTCGAGTTCGACTCGAAAAAACTTGAGTTGTTCGAACTCGAGATGAGTTCAAACTCGTTTTTCCATCCGTTAAGAACTCGAGTCGATCACGTCCAACTCGTTTGTTAGAACGAGCTCGTTCGCGAATCGCGATCAACTCGATTGAGCTCGACTCGAGCTCGTTCAATAAGAACTTGAAATATTTAATTTCATTTTTTTTCTTAAATTTTTTTCACATGATCCATATATCTATTATATTGACATAATATGCATACATTAATCATTACACTATATATACACACACAAACTATTTTTAAATTTGTTTTTAAAAAAATGACAATAAGAGTAAAAGTCGAGTTCAATTCGATGAAACTCGACTCGAGTTCGAGCCAACCATAATTGTGAAAACTCGGGTAGTTTTGCGAAATTAAAGGATCCAGGCAAACTTAGCATGGAAGCAGCGAATAAGGCAATTTTAACAGGAGAAAACCTAGAACACGCAAGGTAGCTTATGTTTTGCACTACCCGGTAGCGAGATAACTCTGAAATTTTGTGTTGGCGTTATTGAAGTTCAGGGGCTATGACAAAGTTGGTTAAGGACCTTTTGTTATGCTAACTGGAGGAGTAATACTAGTCGATGTACAGCAGCTTCGTGTCTATTATGGACTATCTCGAGAGAAATCCTGAAGCTTTTGAGAATGAACCACTATCCGTAGATAGATATGATCAAATATGAGCAGAAAAAGTTATCTATTTCCATTATAGAACTCACATTGAAATGGGAATATGAGGGAATTTTCTTTTTTGTGGATAAAAGAAGAATATTATTGATAAGGTAAGAATGTACAAAGAAAGGTTGACAAGAAATCCACCAAAAAGATCCAAAAACAGCGGATACACATGAAATTACTCTATAGCAGCTTTCCAATCTCTAGCTAAACCTCCCAAAGACAAACCCGAAAAAGCGCCAAAACTCCTAACCCATAGAGAAGATTGCACAATAATCTTTTTCCACGACAATGAAAGCGATAACTCACGATTTTTGAAGATTCGAGAGTTTCTCTCAATCCAGATATTCCAAAATAAACTAAATACGACACAATTCCACAGTAAAGAAGCATCCCTCTTTGCATCCCTTGATCTACCAAAGCCCACATGGCTAGTCATAATGAACTCCTCCACGCTGCGATGCATAATGGATGTCTTACCTCGTAACCCAAACAACTTGCACCAAAGACTCCGAGAGATCGAACAATGCATAAACAGATGCTCGTGAGACTAAGTAGCTCCCATACACATGACGCACACATCCAAAGAGATATACATTTTCAATTGCCTCCTTTGCCGCCAATCATTAGTGTTCAAACGGCTAAGGACCATTGACTAAGCAAAGACCTTGTATTTAAATGGGACCTTGGACTTCCAAATGAAATGGTAAAGAGGAAAGTCAATCTGTAAATATGGATGAAGAATTTCGGTGAAGGATTTCACGGAAAAAGACCCGGTCTGATCAGGAACCCAGATTCGCCGGTTAGGATTAAAGATCCGAAGGACGAAAAGAGGACGGTTGCAGTAAATCTGCAACCGACATGGACTCTCTATCATTGAGATTCCTCACAAAATGAAAATCCCAGATGACCTAACCCCCTCTCTAACACAGAAAGTAGCAATAGGCTCGTTATGAAAATTGGAAAGTTGAAACAAACGAGAAAAAGAGATCTTAAGAGGAAAATTCCTTATCCAGTGATCCTACCAAAATCGGACTCGATTTTTAATCCCAACCTCATAAGGGACATGAGGGTAAAAAAGGTGAAAACAACTCGAAATAAACTTCCAGGGACTGACATACGTGGTAGAAAAACTCGCAGTTGCATCCCACCAATTATGGTTAACACCGAATTTGCTCTGAATAATTCTATGCCATAAAGAATCATGCTCCAGAGGAAAATGCCATAACCACTTAGCAATCAAAGAAATATTCTTGATAATCAAGTTCCATAACCCTAATCCCCCATCTTCCTTGGGTTGACTCACCTTCTTCCAAGCCACCAAATGAGACTTACTCTCCTCACCGGCCCCACATCACAAATATCGACACATTATCCCTTCTAAGTGTTCTGCCACTCCCGTGGATAACTTAAACAAGGATAAATAATTAATGAGAATACTCGACATACATGACTCAATAAGGTGGTGTTTGTTTATTTTAAGTGCTTAATGCTGAAGTCTGAAAATAAGTCTGAATGTGTCTGAAGAATTAAGAGGCAGCATCTGAAAGCTGAATCAGTAAAACTGTTTGGTTACTGATCTGAATGAACTGTCCGAATAATTTCTATTGTCCATTTTAACCCTCTCATAGATGTTGTTTGTTGTTTATAATTGATGAAAGCAATATAAATATATTTTCATTTTGAATTGATTACTTAAAAATCAAAAAAT
>JAOTQG010119282.1:0-10885 GCA_025631175.1 Iris virginica | reverse complement strand
CCCCCCCCCCCCCCCCCCCCCACACACACACACTTAACAGACCTGTTTGATAATGAAGCAAACAGTTTCGAGTTTTAAAAAGTAGACCCTCTGTTCCAGTAGACTGGAACCAATAAAACAAAAACTATTTTACTTCTACAGTAGTAACATTTTGGGAAAACCATTTCGGTAGTTAGAATGTTAATTTCATGAGAGGAACAGAGGAAGTACAATGGAAGATGAGCTAAGGTATGAAATGAACACTTGAGTCATGACATTGGTCTATCTCGAGCCAAAAACAGGAAAAATCAAATAGTGAACATTTGGTTTACCGTCTTTTTAGGAAATGCATACTGGTCCAGAGGTAAGCTGTTGGCTGTTTGTTCCAAGCCCAAGATAGAAAAACCCTCTTGCTTCTTTTTCTCTAAGAAAACCTTAACATTACTTGCAGGTACCTCTATAATGGGTACCCACTTCTCCGCTGTAACACTGAAAATGTAACATCAAATTTATTAGTAAGCCTAGTTTTTAGCTGAATTTCTTCATCACATTGTAAACCAAAATCATGCAAATTGCATGACAAAATCAATATAGTTCCACTCAGTTTAACTTGAACACAGAGATAACTCAAGGCTAATAAGACGTATGGTATTTTGATAGTTCAGTCATATCACAAATATCCCTATGTTGTAAACATCTTGTGAAAACAGAGCAGTGATGTGAATGAGGGCTAATCATGTAATTACATTCAAAATAAGTGTTTTGAAAATTTTAGCCAGTTTATATTCATTAATCATGATGATGGTGTCTGGTGATCTGGTCAGCTAAGAAGAGATGTGGTGAATATCTAAGGGGAAATGGGCATTAAAGTTTGTGAGCAGCAAGGTATTCTTGGTAAAGAAAGAAAACAGAAAAATAAGGTTTCTTTACAGAGCTTTTTTTTTTTGGATATTAATTGGGGCACAAAGAACTTACAAAAACTTTAGCACAATAGCATTGTTGGCAACTGTTGAGTGGTTGCTTTGTTTTGTGGACCCTCACCATTAATTAATGTAACAACCAATTAAAACATGCCAACAATGTTTTTGTGCACGAGTTTTTGTGAGTTTTTGTACCCCTACCATTGCTCTTTTTATTACAAACTGGCAAGGTGAAGTTGAAATGGAATGGTAAACACGTGAAGAAACCCAAAAAAGGAAATACAATCCCACACAAGGCTGGTTAGTATAATAGAAGAAGGATACAGAATTTGTTGTATGAAAATCAGATAAGGCCAATATTTTATCCCCGTTCCCCAGTAATGACATCCAGAGATTCAGAGAAGCACTAAGAATGCTATTGTTTTCCCTGGCCCTGGGTAGCATAAGAAACAGGGGGGGGGGGAGGGGAGGGGAGAGGAAGAAGAAATCCCAGTGCATAAGACTCCCACCACTGCAGGGCCTGCGAAGATATACTACTACCCATGTATGACTTGAAAAAGGGCACGCCGCCGCTTTCTACATCTTTCTCTTCTGCCAGGATCAACGTGGTCAGCGCAGACCGCAGAGTTTTCCATTTTCGATCTCGATTCAGTAGGGAAATGGCAATCTATTGTAGTGTGGGTTCCCGAACCGTATAGACGCCTTTCCCATCCACCCACAAGACTTTTCCATAACCTACCCTCAAAAATGGACTTGAAGTTACATAGCTGTAAAAGAGATATGGTGTGTCAGAATTGGAACCTGATAAGTTGGAACTGCTTGTCATGTAGTATGTTCGCATCTGCAATGGCTAAACATCTTGCTTTAAATACCTGCAAAACAAGACAATGCGCTGAACACTGCAAAAAACCTTTAGAGAACTAAACATCCTGCACAGAGAATCAGAACTCATGATGATGTCTCACACCTCGCAAGTTCGTGCTAAGCCAGCTAGATTAGGTATGCGATCTAGTAAGGATGCTACGAGGATGATATGCTGTCTGCCGTCTCGCTCTTTCTGGATAGCTACGCTTCTTGCATACAGCACCTGATCAAGAAGCCGATCTTCCTTTTCAACCACTGTGCAATCACGAAAGCACCAAGTCCGCAGAAATAAAGTGAAGTGAGTTTAGAAATATCATAATGCTGAGCGCTTAAGCCGCAAGATCACTGAAGCAAAATATCAGATACCACTTTTTAAACACTTTATGAGCTGAAAAAAGTAATGGACTGAGTGAAAATTCTACAATTTCACAAAATAAGACTCCATAAATTTAAGTCCTAAGTTTATTAGGATTCAGGTGTTCAGAACCAAACTAAAGTTGGCAACAAGGAAGCAAATTCATACCTCTAGCAGCAACCCAACAATGCAACAGTCAAGACATCACAGGTAGGCAATAGAAAAAATATCTATACCAAAAATGAAAACTATGAAAATCACGATATCGTAACGCATAATTGTCAGCGCATTTATTGAAAACAAGGATCTTCTTGCACTGAAAAATCCAAGTTCCTATCTTCAGCGTGGAACTCGATCAGTAGTACTTTCAAACTAGGACTGATTATGGAAAAAATAATAGCAATGTAATCAGATCTGCAAGTAATATGAACATTGGATTTGAAGCAGTTTAATCCACTCAAATGCAAGCAACAACTCGACTATAAACAACAAGGAATTTTACAAGAACTTCCTGCATACTCACTCTCGCTACGAAAAGGGTTACAAAGATTGACACGATTCTACAGGCTACAACAAGTCTCACAGCCCAAAAATTAAGATGCAGTATTTTGTCCATTACCAAATACCAGGTTAAACTCTTTTTGTGCTTGCTCAAAACTTACAAAAGACCTTTGTAGAAAAGAGAAATCCCTTATAGTCCACTACTAGTGGCAAAGTAATCCACTTTGATCTTTTTGATGTCCATCAAGATGAGTAAGGGAACTCATGCACTTTGATGCTGAAGAACTTTTGAACACAATCTTGATGTAAAGCAACAGCAAACGTGCAAAACATTGACAAAATAGAAGCATCAACTAAAACAATATAGGAGCAAGTCAATAGCTATACATTAAATGCAACTGCCAGAGTTTATCAAACGGCCTTAATATATGATATATAAATCTTATGTTAAAAGGTGCATTGTAACTTGAAAGCGCTGACAGTAATGCACTTATCGCACGACATTCATATTGATATTAAAAGACGAAAGCAACAGGTTTAAGAACTCCACTCCATCTGCGCCAGGTGCAATTTTATTTTTGTTTTCTTTTCCAAAAACAATTCATAAGGATCAGATAAAGCATGTACTCACAGCAAGTCCAGTGTAAATTAAATAAAATACAAAAAAGAACGTTGATAGAGCCAAATGATAACATTGAAAGAAAAAACTTATAGAATCTCTGTATTAGCAGTTTCTAGTTTTATGTAGGGATTGCATCAATATATCCCTCCCTCTCAATTATATGGCCACTAGACAAAAGTACGTGGATTTAGGTTTTGGCAATAAATGCAACCATTTTCATTCTTCTTTCCACTTGTACCCTTAATAAGGACTAGCTTGATTCACTCTTACTCTTGGCATACCTTGTGTATATATATATATATATATATATATTTCAAAGCTAGGGGTACAATGAAAAAGTACAAAATAACTGTCCCTCAAAATTAGAAGTGGCCAAAAACTTATAGACATCCAAATTTGAAAAGTTTGCCAATATAAATGAGATCGAGGGAGTAATAAATAGTACTAATAATACAACAACAATAAAGCCTTGATCTCAATCTCTTGGGGATGGCTACATGAATTCTTTTCCGCTATTCCATGCGATTTGCTGTCAAGTCACCATCCAGTCCGCAGTATTTCATGTCTTTCCATATAATCGATGTCCATGTTAACTTTGGCATAGCCCTACCTCTAGCTTGATTAAAACTAATATCACCACACTTCCTAATCAGAGCACTAAGGGGCCTACGTTGTTCATAACCAAACCATCTGTGGCGGTCCTCCCTTATAGGAGCTACTTTTGCCGTTTCTTGTATTTGTTCATCACGAATCTCATCTTTTCTAGTTTTACTGCACATCCATCTAAGCATTCACATTTCAGCTACACTCATCTTGTTAGCATGTTCCTTCTTAGGGCATGCCTAATAGTTGTCCTTTAAAATTTTCCCTTTAGCTTTACTTGAATACGCCAATATGCACCCTTCCATTCCATCCAACCCAATTTTATTCTATGATTAACATCCTCTCCAACCTCTCTATCTTCATTAATGATTGATCCTAGGTACCATCATATTTTTGCTTTTGAGGTGTTTCTTCTACGTCTAACTTAACTAAATAGTACTAACAACACGAAGAAAATTTGATTTGATAGAAGTATCCAAGTATAATAAACACCATAATTAATTATGCTCGAAGCATGACCTTTGAATGTACACTGTGACCAACAACCATTATCAAAAGGAACCCTGAGCAGGACAAAATCTCAGCCGCAAGGCAAAGCATGCTGCAAGCTAGAGAAAGAAGGAGAACGAGGGAAATCCTTATGTTTTCAACTCCCTCATAGCAAACCATTTAGGAAAGAAGACTAGGAAATGTGGGCCTTTTGGGGTTAGAGAACATGACTTTAAGTTGGATTTTGCTGAGAAAACATAACTGAGTATGAAGTAAATTATCGCCCTTGGTTTTCAGCCTTAGTTAGTAGTACATTTTTTTTAAAATAGAAAAGACCATCAGAATTCCTGCAAGGTATGAACTCAAACACCAAAAACAAAAAGGGGTAACATGTGCACCTAAAGCAAAGTTCAAACTGTCAAGGCATATGCTTTGCAGGACCTCTCGAAGTGTTTACCACCACCCTAAGAAGCTAGGCTACCACAGAGCCTGTCGCTCTACTGACGCTTTTTTGGTACTTATACCAATTGTACTTCAGTTTCATTCTAAAAGATATCATAGCTTAATTAAACCTAATTTACTCATTTTTCAGTAAGATCTGCACCCTTGTGTCTCTGTCAGTTTTCTGGTTCCCCAGGCCAAAATATTTAAGTGAAAGTCTACTCATTGGACATTACTTAATCTCAGTCATAGACAACATACCCATGAGTGATTTATAAATCTGCTCGTTTCCCAAGAAGCCAGTATCAGCGTCTTGCTTTTCGAGTTTAGAGGATAAGGTAATTTTCTTCTGGAAATCCAATGATAAATCTGTAGGTGGCCAAGCAGCCATTCCTATTCCGCTGGGATTTGATGAAATCTCAATGCTCTTGGGATCTTCATCAATCTGTAACTGCTCATTCTTTAGTGTGGCTGCATCTTTGGCCATTGAACTCCTGAGATCTTTCCTAACATCCTGTGAGAGCCTTGGATGTAAGAGATGAACCACAGAAGAAAAAGCAAAAAGACATAACACAGTGCTTACATTTAGAAAGTCAAGCACTCGCTCTAAGAGGGATGTCGGTGCACATTCAAATTCAACGTCCTACAAAGGATTTCAAGTTGAAAGAATTTTAGAGGATAGTACGAGATGTCGTATGAAAAGCCAATAACTTATACAAAAGAAGCAGCAATGATATTTGTGCAACCAAAATATTGGCATTTAGTTTTCCATTACAAGATGTCAAGTATAGAAAGACATCTTTTTGCACAAAAATTAATAATGGTGAATTTAAACCATGTATGTAGCTTGAAGAATACACACCAAAATAGCACGAAGGTTTCGTTTTGTAATTCAACAAAGATGCCAAATGTACTCAAGAACAGTTAAAGTTTTGAAAAATGTGTTTAGGAAATATTATGATGAGACCTTGCTGATATTGACTATTGTAAAGCAACTATGTACATTGCAAAAACATGTATTCCTGGATTACGTTGGAGTCACCCCAATTAAAAGTGGACCAAACATATATATCTCAGGTAAATACCTCCTAGATAAGGAAATAACCTTACATAATCTACATACACTGGAACCCGCAAAATTGCATATGTGTGTTTGTGTTTCAAGTTGGAACAGGATAATGTAATCATCTTGAGATAGAACAGTGAATTTTCGTAAATCCGCATATCCTAAACATAAACAGTTATATCGACAAGAGTAGTTCATCATTTCAACACATACGGTGGAACCATTAGAATTATATCCACATCTGTATGTGCTTGGATTGAATAGAATTATACAAACATCTAGAGTTAGAAAGGTCAAATTTACTAAATCAGCTATCCTAATCATAAATATATCAACAAGGGTAGTTGTGAACTTTAAGATGCAACCAACATCCAGTTTCCACACGCTGATAACTTACAGAAATAAAGTGGTAGTGAATTGCCCAACCGTGAATAAGTAAAAATAACTTCATTACATCTGCATTTTACTTCACACAGCAGGGGTTGATATGCTAAACACATGACGTGTTTGGTTGCCTGGTATTTGGCAAAAAGTTTGAACAATTTCTGAAAAAATTGTTCACTAGGTTAGTTCCAAAAACAATGTTTTCTATCTCCTACCTACTATTTTTACATACCCCTATACATACCTTTATATACTATCAAACATCACATCAACTCACAACTACCACCCCTCTCTATTTCTCTTTCTCTCTCTATCTCCATCAAACATCACATTAACTCACAACTAGCATCCTTTCTCTATCTCGTTCAAACATCACATCAAGGGCAAAATAGGAAACTTTTTCCAAAACAAAAACAACAAAATAAAAACAATTTCCTAAACTAAAACCAAAAATTACAAAATATACCGTCCAAACAGATCATTCCTAGCACCAGCAATGGCAAATTTTCCAGTTCTATCCTTCCTCTCATATGTTCCATGGATGCTTCAACGGATATTGAGGATATTGATTCTCAAGATCAAATCTTCTAAAACTTTCCAAAAAAAATAAATAGAAAGTTCAAGTTGTATCGTGGTTGAGGTAGCAGACAAAGAGGATGGTAATTATCGCTGTTGGCAGGATAGTGAAGCACCAACTAAACAATTACAACAACCCATCAAGTGTCTCGAGCATAATCTCATCTTGGGGCCATATGAAGGTGTTTTCATGATATGTTGTCAGATGGGTCATAATATATGTGCACCACATTTGTACCAGCACAAGTGCTTGAAACCTTTACTTCCCGGTAATGACCAAGAGAAACAAGAAAGGGTAAGTCATTATCTCTAACATGGACAGACTGAAGTACTCTTGATCAGGTTCAGAAAAATTATTTTTCCCACACCACCGTACGCAAAACCTTTCCGTAGTTTTTGGCCTGAGTTTTTTCGGTATAAATTATGAGAATGAATCAAGGGCCTCTTTGTAATCTGATAAACCCCAAGTATTTATAAGAAGTCACCGGAAAACAAACTGGTAACTTGTTACTCACCATACCTCACAGGGTTACTCCTATCAATAACAGAATCTGGGTTTGAAATTGTCTAGGAATAAAGGAGTATTTTATGTGAACTATTCAAAAGTTCATTCAACTCGTTTTTATGATTTGAGTCCTCACCAAGTTCCCCGGGGGCAGTTGTTAAACATGCAATTTTAGAAATGCTTTCCCTTGGAAACATGCACCAATATGAATACTTCTACCAATAGACTCTTAAAATCTATCAACTGAGTCCTTGTCAGCATTTTTCTTATTATTATTCCTAAGGACTGGGGGATCAGGCCGACTCAAGCTAATTGATCCAGGCTGACTATGGTTTGGAATGATATTTGTTTAGCTGTAAACTTATCATCAGAGATCCCCATTAAATTAAAAATACTGCCCATACTGTAAAAGTCAACATCTTCGTTTATTCAGGACTGAAACTATAAGCCCCTCGTTAGGTTCAATGCTCACCTCGACCCGGTTACTGAAAATTCCAGCAGGAGAAATGGATCTCTCTGGATCAAAATCATCAAGATAATGTTCCATTGATGTTCGCAGCCTGCAGCAGCATTGATCAAGATAACATAATAAATCACACTATTCAAAATTCAAAACCTTAAATCATGAAATATAATGTCTTCACACACTCATCAACAGAATTTCTACAGGGGCTTATGATCCATATCACTCCTGTAGATAGTGTAAAACCGTGGACAAGATAGGCTTTTTTTAAAGCACCAATGCATGTAGGTTTACATTCACTTTTACCAATACACAACCTAGAATTTAGTAAAACATTATGGCTGCAACCAATAAATCATCTAAATTACTGTCATAGAAGAAGAGTCAACCATCAGCTGCCGACATCACCGGGAAATGGTGTCTTAGTTACAGCGACTGTATGTCAACAACATATATGCTTTCCATCATCAACATCAATAGAAATAGTGGAGGGTAAAGAGATGAAGTTTCAAATTTTGAAACATAAGAACAAGGCATGTTTAAGGTAATCAAAGTAAGCAAGATGACATCGTGCCTCAAGAGAACAAAGTTCATGTTTGTGAACCCCCAATTTTTCCTTATCGGATAGATGAGAAAATGCCTGTGGGCTTAGATTTTGCCACCAACATATAAAATGTCCCAATTACACGATAAACTTTTGGACGGGTATCCTGTGCTGTCCTGTCAAACGGAGTGCTATATGACAATTGAATGGACATGGGTGTGGGCAGGGCCTTTGGGGCCTTGGTCGTGAAAAGTAATGATCAAAGCAGGTGCTGCACAGAAACATAAGGAACTGTTTGGTTGCATAGGGAGCTACTTCTTGAACATTCCATCTCTGGTATCTCACGTCACTTAATCTTTTTTAGTGTATCATGACCTGAAAGGACTCTTGAATTGATATACTCCCATTTGCATCAGTTAGAGAGATTGTGTCTGTGAACAGGAGTTCGGAGCTTCTTGGGTAATCCAAGAACTATTCTTCCTTCATCCCAAAAACAGTCGCTTGGTTACTATTTATATCTGACCAAAATGCTTGTCCACTAATCACATTTCGGCATTAACTATGTCCACTTCCTATTATACCCCCTCAATGATGACTAGTTTCAATATATTTGTCAATCATTGATATTAAAGATGTTGAAAACCAACAAAGCTATGTTGCTGATTATTTTTAATCTTTGTACAGTCTTTATGGGATGAAATGAGTAGTATGTTTTATGTTGTTCTAAGGGGTGTGGTGTCAAAAAGGTCTTGCTGTTAGTAAGCTTTCATCTTGTTACTTAAAATATTTTGCTGTTAAAAAGAAAAAGGAGGTAGACAAATGGCATCTCTGTTAGATATTCTCCCCTCATAGCATTTGACCCGGTGAGCATCAATCATATCCATGAACCTGTGAGAGGGTCAGCTGGCTTAGGTGTTTTTTGGGCAAGTAAATAGGTTGACAAATGGCATCGCTGTTAGATTTTCTCCCCTCAAAGCAGTTAACCAGGTGAGCATCAATCATATCCATGAATTTGAGAGGGTCAGCTGGGTTTAGGTGTTCTTTTGGGCAAGCAAATAGCCACGGGTTGCACATTAGACCGGGTTGTGGGAGCTATTCTGTAACACTCAAGGAAAACACACACACAAACATGTATATATATACACACACACGTGTGTGTGTGTGTGTGTGTTTTGTTAGGATACCTACTTAAGAGTATCTTAAAAAGTGGCCCATTTTTGGATCATTTTTGGATCAAAATACCCTTGGTCTCAAGTTTTAGTATATTTAATTCATTCTTTGCCATAAGGGTATTTTGGTCAAAAAAATTGGGCCACTTGTTAAGATGAGGATAAGGATGGACCTTTGATCTTGATTGACACAGAGCTTGAAGGAAAGATTGTAAGCAATGAGTTAGCTGTTGCTCACCAACTTAACCTCAATAGGCTCAATTGTGCCAAACTGTTGTAACAGTTCATAGTTTTATGGGCTCCTTTATATGTAGAATCAATCTTGATGGCTTTAAGATCTGATTTTCCAATCTATGCAATTTTTGCCTTCTTGAGTGCTACAGATTTGATCTAATGAATAGTGTGCTTGAATGAGCTTTCTTCAGATTAAAGAGTTCTTGCTTGCTGCAGAGGGTTCGCTGTTGATTGCCAACAATTAATTGTTCTGCATGTCTTCATATGAGTTGATTCATTTGATAGGTCCATAGGTGGTTAGCTATTGAGCCTGGAATGATCAACAGATAACTCTTGGCTTGATGAGTTATCAAGGCTGTCCTTGGTTGACTTAGGATTAATATTTTGACTTATTGTCAAAACTTAACCTCAGTATTTGAGGTCCTGACATAAATATCAATTAGGATACATAAAAATTCAATCCTTGTATACTAGTGGTTCTCACGGTTCCTAGTTAGGTTCTCATTTGAAGAAGCCCACACACACACACACACACACATATATATATATATGGGGGGTTCTACTAAAAACCTAAATAAAAATAAGAAATAAGAACCATTAAAAGCCCTTAAATCAACAACAAATTAACGATCTAGATAAGAGTGGGAGGCAATAAACCAAGTGTAGAAAAAATGAGCAGCATGGAATCAAAACTTGTTTAACCACTTTTTTTCATTTTTTAAAAATTTCAAAGGCAAATATCTCATCATCTCCAGCTGAGATTTAAAATTTAATTTCGGATTCTTGTTTGAAATTGAATTCCCTTGTAAACAAGATCCATGATTGATATATTTTAAGCAATTTTTATAATGTTAAGTCTTTACTACGGTAACGTTGAATCTTTAGTACATTGTTGTTCAATCACACATTTTTGTTGAAACTTAGTATTTTTTGCTTTCCTTTTTTTTTAATTTCAAATGCAAATATCTTATGATCTACAACTCAAAATTAAAATTTAATTGCGGATTCTTGTTCAAAATTAAAATTCTCTTTCAAACAAGATCCATGATAGATATATTTTTAGCGATTTTTTACATTAAATCTTTACTGCAGTGACGTTGAATCTTTAGTACAATAACATTGAATTGTTAGTACACTGTCATTGAATTGCACATTTTTGTTGAATTTTAG
>JAOTQG010119271.1:0-10099 GCA_025631175.1 Iris virginica | reverse complement strand
GGAGCTATTAACTAGTAGAACATCCCAATTCCTCAATGGAGAGAAAGATATTATAAATAGACCTTAGAGGAATAGATGGAATAAATACTCTCGACTGAACAGTTCCCGAATCTCTTTGGAAGTGTGAATTCTCTGAACCATATAATGTGCACACTGCAGATGCCCGTAGAGGAGCTATTAACTAGTAGAACATCCCAATTCCTCAATGGAGAGAAAGATATTATAAATAGACCTTAGAGGAATAGATCTGAATGCCAAAACAAATAAGATTCATAGCTTTGATCAAAAGTGAAGCATCAAGTAGCTACCTTGAGAAACTTAGGGTGTGTTCAATAGGTCGATTTTTTTTACCTTAGGTTCAAAAACTCTGTTTTATTTATTTATTAGGTTGGTTTCAAAAAACATGATTTTCTCTCTCATACCTTCTAATTTTACATACCCCTATATCCACATTTATACTCTATTAAACATCACATCAACTCACAACTACCACTCTCTCTCTCTCTCTCTCTCTCTCTCTCTCTCTCTCTCTCTCTCTCTCTCTCTCTCTCTCTCTCTCTCATATATTTTTTTTAAATTGTGAAGGGCAAAATGAGTATAAACCAAAATCAATCCAAAAACCACAAAACCATAAAATTCGTACAAAACAAAAAAACTCCCTTCCAAACACACTCTTGATTTGCTTTTCATCGTTTCGTCATGGGACATTAGTGAGCTTCTATATTCTACAAATTGACCCTTTCAGTCTTCTTCAAATGATGCCTTCTGTCTGCGACATATATTTTCTGGCAGTTACCTTGGGTCTTGACTAACTAATTTCCTTTACCTTTTTCCCTTGTAAAAACTGTGATTAGTGATACCATTTTTTTCACTCTAACTTTTAATCTGGATTTCTGTTGATTCGCAGTTAGATGTTGAATTACTGGCCATCAAACAGAGTCCATTTGGGTATGTATACGGGGTTGTGAGGAACAAGTTTTCATCCTTCCACTGCACCTCATTTAATCTCTATTTTGGCATTTAGGGTTTAGTAATAATTGGTTTTCATTTTATTGCGCAGGTCTGCTGTCAAAATTGTTGAAGGATAGCCGGAATATGTTCTTCAACAGCGTTCTATTTTGGCTCACTAAGAGCAAAAGCCTACGCATGGTAGCAGAAATCAGAATAGAATCTAGTCTTTCCTTTCAGTGTGGATGATGAAGCTGCCTTTTGTATATAGGGTTAGCAAAAATCATTCCCTGAATTCATGGTACCATGTTAATTCTACTTCATATTTACTTGTGTGCATCTTCTTCTTCCTCATCCCCTTTCTATTTTGGGGCAGTACATAAAAAAATTACCTATTAAATCCAATAATCAGTGGAAGATCAACTGAGACTTGGTCACTTAACCTCAGAAGGTTGTTTTGGGTGCGACTTTTCATTTTCACATTTCTCACGCCTTTCATTTACTTGTATTCCATTCTTAGTGCTGCCTTTATTAAGTCGGTACTACTATGCGGAGTTTATGATCAGTGATAAATTGTGTTTTTCTTCTTTGTAGTTTGAGTATTTACACTGAAGATTTTGTTTTGCAATAAATGTAATGATGCATGAGGTACATTTGAATTTTGTTTTTTTTTTCCTTTGATTATGTTTATGGAATAATCTTGTGGATGCTCAACTATTTTATTTGCCAAGTGTAAAGAATTTGGAAATGAAATGCCAGGGGTATTGTGCTTTATCATCCCTTTAAATTCACGAATAATTTCTCTATTTTGATTATTCATGCTTTTTCTGTTACTCGTTCGAGCAAGTGTTTGCTCACTAGAAGGAAGATACATAATTTTGGTAAGCTGCCATTGGAAGAGGATCCCTTTCTGCCTTATTTAAGGCCTAATATTTCCTAGTTTTCATAATATATTCTTGGAACTGCTTTTTGAAATTTTTATTTCACCCACTTTATTCTATTTTTTTAGCCTATATTTACCCCCACCCTCCTCCCCCTTTGTACTATAATCTCCATATTCACTCACCATGGATAGACCAAACAAAAAAACTTCTCTCCTTTGTAGTTCTCTTTTGTTTCTCTATTTCATACATTATTCCTCTTCCCAGAAGATATGTCAGAGTTGTGGCTCTACAGTAGTACCATATCCTTTGAGCACGAATCCTGAATGTGGTGATCCGAACTATTCCCTTCGTTGCGATCCCCACTCTCAAAAACTCTACTTTGATGCCCTCAATGGAAGTTCTTATCTTGTTGTCAAGATTACCCCTTCCTTGCAACGACTGGTGGTTCAAGCATCACCATGGTTGCCCGGCAAGTGTGTCACTCAAGACATGCCAGTTAGTGAGGGACTTCGGTTAAACCAAACATTACCCTTTAATGTAACTTCCTCAAACACGATCTTTCTGTTCAACTGTTCTCCACGTCTATTAGTGTCTCCTCTTAATTGCACTCCCCCAAGTCTTTGCCACCAGTATCTAGAGAACTCGGGACATGTTGACCCGAAACGGGCTCTTCAGTGTGCAAGTGGCCTCGCCCCATGTTGTACTTTCATTGCAGGTGGCATGCCATCTGCGTACAAGATTCGGCTGCATGATTCTGGCTGTAGAGCTTTCAGAAGCATCATATGCTTGGACAGAGAAAAACCTTCAAGTCAATGGGAAGAAGGGTTGGAAATTCAGTGGACATCCCCGCCCGAACCTGTTTGTAGGTCCCAGCTCGATTGTGTTGGTGCTTCTAAGTGTTCATCCGTGGGTGCAAATGGTGTCCGTCGTTGCCTTTGTGATGAACATTTTAACTGGGATAATGTCCATGGAATTTGCAGGAAGAAGAAGAATAACTCAAAGTCTCGCCTTACTCTAAAGATCTCAATTGGAGTCGCTTCCTTTTTCACTGTTGCTGTAATAATGGCTGCCATAACAGTGAGAAAATCCAGAAGATTCAGTGGTCAAGCAATGCTTGTTAAGGCAAGAGAAGAGATGTTCAAATCAAGCAATGGCATGAAATTTACCAGGATGTTCAGCTTGAAAGAGGTGAAGAAAGCAACAAATGGGTTCTCGAAGGAGAGGCTATTGGGAGTTGGTGGTTTTGGTGAAGTTTATAAAGGCGAGCTTCAAGATGGGACGGTAGTGGCAGTTAAGTCGGCTAAAGTTGGCAACATAAAGAGCACCCAACAAGTACTCAATGAAGTTGAAATACTTTCTCAGGTCAATCACAAGAATCTTGTTACGCTTTTGGGATGCTGTGTTGAAGCAGAGCAGCCGTTTATGATCTATGAATATATATCTAGAGGAACCCTTCATGACCATATACATGGCAAGTACGCTACCTTTCTTGATTGGAAGTTAAGGTTGAAAATTTCGCTACAAACAGCCGAAGCATTAGCATACCTTCACTCTGCTGCTCATACTCCTATTTACCATCGAGATGTGAAGTCAACTAACATACTTCTAGATGATGGATTCAATGCAAAAGTCTCAGATTTCGGGCTTTCAAGATTGGCTTGTGCTGGATTGAGCCACGTGTCTACTTGTGCTCAGGGGACGTTAGGGTACTTGGATCCTGAGTACTACAGGAACTACCAACTAACCGATAAAAGTGATGTCTACAGCTACGGTGTTGTGTTGCTTGAGATTCTGACTTCCCAGAATGCAATTGACTTCTCGAGGAGCGAAAATGATGTCAACCTGGCCACTTATGTGACTCATAGGGCTGATTCGCTCATGGAAGTTGTGGACCGACACTTGGTTGGAGAGGAGTCTTCTTCGCAGGTAAGGACTAGCGTGGAGCTCTTCTTGCAGCTAGCACTTTCTTGTCTCAGAGAGAAAAAAGGGGAGAGACCGAGCATGAAGGATGTAGTTCAAGAGCTCCAGTCTATCGTCGATATGGTGGATCAAGAAGAGGTTGATGATAAAGTACATGTATAAAATGTACAGATAACATGAGTTTTTAGTGCTTTGGTCTTGACTATTAGGAAGGTTAATAGTATGATATATGCATGTTCAAGTACTGTTTGAATATTCAAGTTGTAAAGATGGGATAACTCAGGAAAAGGCATGGGATTGGGGGATATGGTTGAAATGATGAGAGAAAGGACCTTGATATTGTAATATCCGCACAGAATTAAAGTGATTCTGAAGTCTGGGGATGGATTTCAGAGGAGGGTTAAAAAATAAAGGGGCTGGATCAGATGCTTACTTTTTGGAGAAAGAAAAGGAGATGGAGATTTCTGGTAAGGTATCTAAAGGGATTTTTATCATGGATACAGTGGAGAAGGAAAGTAAGCCAACTTTTGAGAATTGGGCAAAGCATTTGCATCCACCCTGAAAATTGGGTAAACCATCATGTAATGGTTATTATTCACTTTGCTCCCTGCTTATGTTTGTTTAAGCTTTCTCCCTACTTTTGGGTGTTGTGTTATTTCACTTTAAAATGTTTTTGTTTCCACGAAGATACTTGTTTTCGGATCATGAATTCAATATGTATTGATATGTTGATATAGTCGTATCATATCATATCAAGGGTTCAACTATTTTCTCATAATCTCATTTATTTTTTATTTTTTTTACTTTACATATCACATCACATCATTGCATATCGATTTCATGATCAAACTCTAGATTAAACTATTTTATAACAGTTGTAGCCGATAGAAACTCGACTCGAGAAAACTCATTTCATACCAAATACGTTGCTGATATTCGAATGATAGTTTCGTTCCATTAAATCTTCAATTATTGGATAGTTAGAAAGTTCTTTGCGCTCCAACTAACAGCCGAGCATAAGTAGATGTTACAGAAGACAGCAGCAAAACGAGGCCATGAAAGCACTGGGATGGATGATCATATGACTAAAACAAAAGGTCATATGTTTCCTGCAGCAAAATTGGAGTATTTCAATCAACAGTTGGCTTCTAAGCGAAAAGATTCCTCAAAATAAACCTTAAAAACTGATGGTGGGATAGTTCTCGAGACCACCTTGGACCACAAGAACATTCCGAGTGGGCTGAAGAATATTTTCTTGTTTCTTCATTTCATCCGACTAGTAGTGACCCGCCGCGTGGTTTGTGGTTTGTGGTTAAGGAGCCAATGAGAAGTGGAAACGTATTAGGCTCACTAGTAGCTATGAATTATGTACATAATGTGAATATGAAATGCACATGAGTTATTTGATTAGCATGTTCATAATTATTATGTATATTTCATATTTATATAATGTACATAATTCATAAATTTTATGTACATTTTGTGAAGAAAATGGGCATACCTTGCTAGGTATGCCTAGGCACACGGTATAATTTGCGCACTAGCACGGGAGAGAAATGTGTTGACTTTATAAAATTGGGAGTAGTCAAAAGCACACCATTTCTGTTTTTGGGTGCCATAATTAGAAGCATGATTAATTCTCATTTCTTTTTACTTCTATTATGGGCATTAGTGGTGACCATGGTTATAAATTATGAAGCTTACCCCATACAACCAACCCATAGACAACAGAGGGAAGTGTGAATTGCAAGTCAAGATAACACAAGCAGCCCACAATAAGAGCATTCTTTGCCAGACTACATAAGCATGACCAGTTTTGAATTCTCAAATCATATATTTCTCTTTATCATCTGAAAGAATAGTTTCATCGAAGATTAACGAACAAAGATTGTGCCACTATTCATATGTTTGCACCAAGTCCCTTTTGTTCTTGAACAAATATCCAAATGCGGCTCAATTTGACAGTTCCCAAAATCAAATACATCGGCCAAGGAGCTCACGACAAACGAGCTACTCCCATTTCAAGCATCGCTCATCCAGTCCACACACTACGGCAACATACACACACACCCCGATAGACAAACAGCAAGCTCATCTATTGACTTTCAGAAAATCCAATAGAACAAAGAGGTCGGAAGGGCAAACCCCAAATTTACATCAAAGCACAGTTTGTACCAGACAGAATATACAAGCTACTATATTAGGTGGATTACGATTGCTAGTAAGGAAAACTCGAGGCTGTACAGTGACCAAATAATTCAGATGAATCAGTGGCTTCTTCAACAAAGGAGTACAACAGGCCCAAAACTAATGGTGCATTTTCGTAACATATACATGCCTTGAAATTGAAATATACATGTAGGATCCCACGTTCAAACGTGCACTTAAATCCTTTCTCATGGGAGTACTCCCACTCTTTATTGACGATAGGAAAAGCCTGCAATACAAAACAAATGCAGAAAGTCTGACATAGTATATTTGAGCTAGGCTTGGACTTGCTCTCCATTGCGAATTTACTGGGTTTTTGGTTATGTTTCTCGGATTAAGATTCGTACAAAAACAACTATGTAATGCACGTAAGACTTAAACGTACCACAGATTTTACAAGAACTTAAATTTGATGATACCATATCTCACAAAGTCAAGAACAGATTCAAATTAGCAAGGTCTTCATTCAAGAAGTTCATGAGCAAGGTTTTCATTCAAGAAGTCCATCAGCAAACACCTACAGCTAAGTATTTTCACAATGTGCTTAATGCAAGATTGTCAGTGTCTACACAAGTTCTGAGTTTCATCTGCATATAAGTAGAAGTTAGAGTACTCTAGATATTTCAAATCAAGAAGCCAGCTCTACAGCTTCAACCGCCAAACTAAGGACAACAAGTTTAATGCCAAATCATTATCACTGTAAATTCAAGCAACAATAGGTATCAGACAATGTATATTCAATTGAAATCAGACAATGATTACTAGACTGGTATGTCTCTACTACAGTAAGACATCTACATAACAAAACAGCGGTTGAATGATTCAAGGCTTTCAATCAAAAAGCCAATTCTTAATAAAGTCTCAACAGCTAAATCAAACACCAGCAGTTAAGTGCATTCAAGAATAACGATTGGTATCAAACAATTGTTACTACAGTAAGACAACTACATTCAAGACAATGATTGAACGATTCAAGACCTTCAATCAAGAAGTCAACTCTTCAGCCTAAACAGCCAAGCCAACCACCACCAACCAAGTACATTTTCAAGAATAGAGATCCAAAATTCAAATAAGTAATAGATAGCTGCTCAACGGCTAGTGACACATCAGCAGAAGAACAAGTGGAAGCAATCGATTAGTTAACAAACTAAAGGAACAGTCTCTACATAGGTTCAGTAAAAAATAAGGCTGAGATGTCAAGCCCACTTGGATCCGGTCAAAGATAAGGCGCAGATATCAGTCAAAAGGTCTACAGTGATTTTGACTCCAATGGTTAGCTCTCAAAGGCAATAAAGTAGGGTTGGCAACGATAGCGAATTGCTCAATTGAAGACAGCTTTAGCAATTCAGCTTAAGGGTTACGGACGGTAGAATTCAAGCCTCAAGTCCATCCATTAATTTTGCAAAATCAGTGTCCAAACCCGCAAGTTTAAACACATTTAAAATCAGAAGACCTGGAATCTTAACCTTCCATTGTAACATTCCAGTTTTAAGTTTGCAAATACAACTTACAATCAGCTTAGGTTTAGAAGCAATCTAGGAAGCAAAAAATTGTAAACACTTTTTACTATATTTTTATTTTTATTTTTGTTGTGATTACCTCAGCTGGAAGAGTCAGTGTGGCAATCCCAGGTGGAAGAGCCATCGTGGGAGTGAGTCTTAGATAAGATGCAAGAGTGTGCTTCGTTAGTGGCTCATTTCGGAAACTGGAGAGTAGTTTGTCAAGTGAAAATTGCAGTTTTCAAGAAGCTATGTTCGCTTCACTATTGTAATTGAGGCAGGAGTGCTCAACGGTATTGCTTGGACAAGGCTCGTCCAGGATTGTCTACGTGCAAATCAGTTTAGTGCTTGATCACAAGAATTCCCACAACATTAATAAAAGAGCCTTGTGTGTTCAAGACGAACAACAGAGAATGGATGTACTAGTGTTAATTACTGAGAACCACTTGAAAAATCCTTGTGTGCCTTAATTTTCTGTCATTATTTATTTCTTCTTAAATCTCAAATCTTCAAATCGAGTGCCTTTCAGTGTATTCATTATTTTTTGCATTTCACTCTATTGGCATTTTAATCTGTTTGTCTGAATAAAGTGTTGTTTGTTTGAGCTTAATAAACATCTGAAAGGATGTTTTGTCTAAATTAATCAGACAACTTAGAAATTAGACTGTTTGGTAAATTTTATTTTTAAGATCTGAATGCAGTTTATAGTGTCTTAATCAATCAGTTTTAAAACTAAAGTTGAATAATTAAGAATTACATATTTTGAACATTTTTATCCCTTTAAAAAATATTTAAATTTATTATTTTTTTTCTTTGTTTTATTCTTTGTACATTTTATTTAATAATTTAAAATAAATTTAAGTTTTTAAAATTTTAAATTTTAAACTTAATTTCAATACAATTTTGAGTTTTTTAAAAGAAATATTTTCAATTATACGTCACTTATATATATAACATTAAATTATTTTAAGTTCTTATGCATAAAATTAAAATTAAATGGGGTTATATTTATATTTTATATATATCAACTAATACTACTTTTTTATTCTATTATTTTATTTTTATAATTTTTTCAATTCGAAAATTTATTCTTACAATTTTCTCTTTCTATTCTAGCTAGATTTTTTTTTTCCTATAACTGTTTTTAAAATTGGATAAGAATATGAAATGTATGAATAAAATAATTGTAACGGCATGCCTCATCTAAAATATGATTAGTAATTTATTTGGTAATCAAATAATAATATGAATACTAAATTAGACTAAAATTAAGGACAAAGGTACTATATAATTAAGTAGCTATATGAAAATAATTAGATTAATACCGATAATAAATTTAATATACATAATAAATTTTATTTATTTTATAAGCAAGTAATTCAGAATGAAAATATATTTATATTGCTTTCAGCAATTATAAATAACAAATAACATCTATATGAGGGTTAAAATGGATAATAGATATTATTCAGACAGTTCATTCAGTTCAGTAACCAAACAGTTTTACTGATTTAGCTTTCAGATACTAACTATTAATTCTTTAGACACATTCAGATTTATTTTTAGACTTCAGCATTCAGCATCTAAAATAAGCAAACAACACCTAACTCTTCAAACTCTTATGTCGCAATCTCTCTCTCAAGAGTTAACCAAACTGCTTGCTTAAAACAAGTAGATTAAACGGTTGTATTAGGTAGTCCTGTTAAATTGTCTTTAACTAAGCAGCTATCAATATACATTGAGTAACTTTGAACAAAGGCTAGTAAGTTCCTTCAGGTGGTAGTAGAGCATCTATTAAGTGGAGACCAATTACCATCAAGAACTGAAAAAGATTTTTTTCGTAAGAAAATAACTTTTAAGCTAGAATATTTTGCTAATTTTGCTATTTATTTTTTGTTATTTTATTTTTAAATATCTTTTTTCTTCTTTAAAATTTAAAATAATAATTAAATATATAAGGTTTTAAGTTAGTGTAAAGACCCCTCAATAATTAAGAATGATGTTCGCCTAACAAAATATTGAGAATATAATATTGATTTAATTGAGTTTGATTTAAAATTTAAAAAAAATAATATTCATAAAGCGTATTCAAAATCTAAGAACTAAAACATAAAGCACAAAAAAAAAAAAAAAGTTAAACGCATTGTTAAATGATAATGCAATGAGTAAATAATAATTCTTTTAATATTTTGTGTATATGGTTAGAGGGTCATAGGCTTCATATTTTTTTAGTTATAATTTTTTGGATCATGCCACAAAATGTGAAAATATTTTAACATATGGCTACGTGTTTCTCCTTCTAAATAAAAAAAATTTTAAGTGCTCTTTTTGCCTCGTGTAATGTGGATTAAATTTATTAATTTCTTCTAAATACTCAAGTTAGAGAGTTCGTTTGGCAATGAATTCGAGCAAATACTACGTATAATCAATCTACTAATAGCTATTAGGGGTGGGAAAAAATTGCCAATTGCCCTACCATACCGATTGCCCTATCGTACCATACCGAAAATTACCAAAAAAACTCTACCAAAAAATTGCTCTACCATTACCGAATCGTACCAAATTTTTTGGTAGGGCAATGGTAATGAAAACCATTACCACGGTATTACCATTACCGTACCGAAATAGGGGTAAATTAGT
>JAOTQG010119260.1:0-10887 GCA_025631175.1 Iris virginica | reverse complement strand
TGAGGGCATTTTGGGAAAGAAAAAATGGGGACATTGCTAACCTCCTACAACTAGTGGGGATATTAGCTAATCCCATTAAAAAAATGTGTATTATATATAAATGTGTATTATACTTGACGCTTATGTGCTTTGTAAATAGCCGCTCCCCCAATTAAATATGGAATGCATCACTAAACCTTAAAAATCGATTTAACTGATATCTGATAATTTTGATAGCCTGCTTTGCTTTCGCTTGATTAATTTTAATCACAGGATGGTTTCTCATAATAACCCGTAATAATCGGTTTGAAATAATATATATATATATATATATATATTAGAATTTTATTCTGACAAAAAAAAAAAAAAAAGAAAGAAAGAAAGAAAGAAAGAAAGAAAATAAACACATTAGTTTCCAGTAATTTGGGTAAAAAATGTATGCTGGATGATTTTGCTGATGTTCCTCCGTCCGTCCGGAGGGAGGTGCAATAGCTGTTAGTTTCCTTCCGGCCTTGGTACTAACCATACCAGACACGGCTTGGAAAGCCATCCCTCCCTCCCTCCAATAGGAAACTTAACTAAAATAAAACCTTAAATTACTCTCAATGATTTGGGTCTCCTCCTTCTTCTTTCTTTCTCATGAGGATCAAAATCAGAATTGTTGTTGGACTATTTTTAAAGTTGGTAAAATATTTATGGAAAGTGAATCAAGGTCAAATATTCATCAATCAATTTCTTTTGTAATTTCGAGCTAGTCTCCTACTACTATTTATTGATTAATTATATCTACCACCACCCACACGGCTCAAACTGATCTCATGCATGTTCCTCTCTTCTTCTTCTCCTCCTTCTTCCTCCTTACATTCTTTCTTGATCAAGTGGTCAGTTTGGTACGTATGTATGTTCTCTCCAATCTCTCTCTCTCTCTCTCTCTCTCTCTCTCTCTCTCTCAGGCAGCACTCCAAAATCTGAAACATCATCATCATCATCATCATCATATGACTTTTAATTCATGTTTTCAGTTTTGTGTTTGCTAATTAATGCATGATTCCTTATAATTATGATTCATTGTTAATTAGGTGCATGTGAGTCAATTAATATTAATTAATTACTGCAAATTTTAAACTCTTGTTTGTTAATTTTTTATATTGTGGATTGTTGATTATTATTGTTGTGGCTTTTTACTATAAATTACATATACTAGACTGCAGCAGTTTGATAATTACCGTTGGAACAGAAAATCTCATTGGCTTAATTATGATTAGCAGTTAATTACCCGGGTCGGGTCGAGGAATAATACTGTATTACGAAAAGCATTGACAGCAGAGAGTAGTTATCTAGAGAGAGAGAGAGAGAGAGAGAGAGAGAGAGTAATTAAAAATTAAATTTCAGAAGTTGCATGGTGGTCATATATACATATTTTATTTTACATGTAATGCCCAATTGCCACTCGTTCTAAAAAAGATTTAATTCTTATTTTGACCTGTTGCTCAATTTAATTAAACTTTTATAAAAATTACTACTTAACATTATAAAGTTACAGATATACATAGTTATCTATTTTTTTTTAATCTAATGACTTCATTGAAATTTTAAAATCTAAAACATAATAAGTATGTATGTCAAATAATCGGTCGTCAACATTGAATTTAGTCGATCGAAAAAAAAAATAAAAATAATTTGTTTTTAGGATGAATGGGGTATTATTTTTTCTTTTAAAATAATATATAATTTAGTTCTTGTATCTTAAACTTTTTTTGGTCAAATATTTATTCAGTTGTATACTTTTTTTTTTTAAAATTTATAATGATTTTTAATATAGGAATGAATTTTTATGAAGTACAGAAAATGATTAGTTTCTTCTTAAAGTATTAAAATTACCCTCCTTTCCTTTTGTTGTTTCCTGCTACCTAGCTAGCTAGCTAACTTATTTGGTTGGTCTACAGTACTAGCTAGTGCAGCAATTGCAGCTGATCGGAAGAAATGAGCCTGAGTTCGAATACCACAGCCGAAGTGATAGAAGTATCATACTCGAGCAGCAGCGACTGCCCGACGACGACGACGAGCAAGCGCTCCAGACACCACTACTCCAAGGATTCATCAAATGCCAAGCGTCGTTCAATAAGGCTGCAGCAGGATCATCATCATCAGTCCAATGTTGTTTCCAGCTCTTCAAAATTCAAGGGAGTTGTCTCCCAAATGAATGGGCATTGGGGTGCGCAGATATACGCCAAACACCAGCGAATTTGGCTGGGGACCTTCAGATCAGAGAAGGAAGCTGCAACGGCATATGATTCCGCTGCCATCAAACTCCGCAATGGTGATCATTCCTTTAGGAACTTCCCCTGGACAAGCACTACTGCCCAAGAGCCGAGTTTCCAAAGCCAGTTCAGCACAGAACTAGTCCTCAGCATGATCAAAGATGGTTCCTACCCATCCAAGTTTGCTGAATATTTGAACTCAAAGCACCAGATTAAGGATTTAGTGTCGGCTACAACTCGTACTCTAGGAACAGGCCCCTCAAAGGAGGAGTACTCATGTCGACAGTTATTCCAAAAGGAGTTGACACCTAGCGACGTAGGGAAGTTGAACCGACTTGTTATTCCCAAGAAGAATGCCTTGAAGTATTTCTCTCATGCTTCGGATGGTGAGAAAGGTGAAAGTACTGATGATGTTCAGCTAGTGTTTTACGACACGTCGATGAGGTTGTGGAAATTTCGGTACTGCTATTGGAAGAGCAGCCAGAGCTATGTTTTCACAAGGGGATGGAATAAGTTTGTGAAGGACAAGGGGTTGAAGGCAAACGACACGGTCATTTTTTCTCGGTGTCAGTGCAACGATCGATTAAGTGACGTCTCCTCATTTGGTGCGATTGATGTGAGTTACTCTTCCAGGTCGGCTCAAAACGCTCCTGTAGTTGGGGATGATACGGAAAATAATTGTGCAGTGCGGGATGCAGAGGAAGATTATGAGGAACAAGCGCTGGTACTGGAACTTGGACGATATTCTGATGTCACTGAGGACGACGAGGAAGCCAATCTGGTGAATCAAGATGTAAGACTTGAATCCGTTCCTGCCTCGAAAAAAGGGTTTAGGCTTTTTGGGGTAGAAATCAGTTGAAGAGGAATCTCAGTTTCTTTTTCCTTAAAAAAAAAAAAAATTATATTCTGATTCTTTTCAAATGAACTTGTTACCTTGTTTATGACCTTTTGATAGTCACTATATAGGTTTACTTCTGATTTTTTTCTCAGAATGTTTTCAATTTCA
This sequence comes from Iris virginica, assembly GCA_025631175.1. Lineage (NCBI taxonomy): Eukaryota > Viridiplantae > Streptophyta > Magnoliopsida > Asparagales > Iridaceae > Iris > Iris virginica. Next base: position 7,641 of record JAOTQG010119260.1, on the reverse strand, counting down.
CCGTCAAATGGAGTTTGGTAGCTTTTCAACCATTTTGATGGAAAAAGTTCATTATAGAGACATTGCAGTACTTTTGTTTGATCTTTGACATGGATTTCACTTGCTGTAGAATAAGCTTCCATTGAATCAATCAGCTAATTGTTGCTTCTTCGTATATTTTTGTGGAGAGAGAGAGAGAGAGAGAGAGAGAGAGAGAGAGAGAGAGAGAGGGAGGGAGAACACACCTAATTTTATGCACGTAATATTACACATAGATGAGTAATTAGCTTGATTTACTACACTATTTCTGAGTTCTTGAATCATGTAGTAATTCAAGCTAATTAGATGACTGCATCGATCGTTAGGAAGTAAATTCTTTTTCAAGATTAAGCTCTCCTATTAGCACCGGCAATTTCATGTTGCTGAAGGAACTGGTCAAGCTCCTCCATATCCATGTCGGGAACCATAGATTCTTGATAAGTTTGTTGTCCAGAAGGATACACTTCTGCATTTGCAATCGGCGTGGCAGAACCATTGGCCTGAGTTGGATGATTTGTACTTTCAACACATATAGATGTTGAAATCTCTTCTTCCTCTGTCTCTGGCCTATTATTCCCTAATGGCTTAGTCAGCGGCACCATGTTTACACTTGTTGATGCACTGCCCTCCTCAGGCCTTTCCTGAGTACTTGCTTCCCCAGCTTGAGACACCCCTGATTCTGGTGCTGCTAATTGGTCTTGACTAGGCAATTTGTGCTTTCTCCTCAAGAAATATACAAGAGCTACAATAAGCAGTATGATGGCCACAGGTAGTCCTACAGCCAATCCGATGATAAGGGCCATCCTCTTAGAACCCTTGGGGTGATAATTCAGCCTTGGGTTTCCGTGTACCCTGCATACGGTATTACAAGCATGAAAATGCTCACACACACACACACACACACAAATATGTATATTGAAATTTTGTACGTCAGGGCTGTGCCAGTGTGATTGTTAAGATGATTTATCTACTTACTGGAACTTAATTTTCTTGTTGCTGATGATGCTATCCGGAACATTGCCGTAAAAGTCATTGTAATCTAGGTTCCTGCGGACATGAAAGTTAGTTTATGAATCTGAAATTGGTGACAATCGTGCCAAGATTTGATCACTTAAAAGTTTATCATATAAATTATGTCACTAACTTACAGTAGCCTTAGATCTGGCAGTTGCCCAAGGAACTCGGGGATTAGTCCATGCAGACTGTTACTACTCAAATCACTGAACATATTGATGGAGTTAGTTATAACTGGCAGTAGTCGAACAGCAAATTATATGAATAGAACAAATTATATTAATTCGATGGATTACATAGTGTGAAGGGCTTGCATTTGGCTGAAATCTGGGAGCGGACCTTTTAGAGCATATCCTGAGAGATTTCTGCAAGAAAATTCATCTGACATTATGGTCAATGGTTGATACAACAAAGCTACCCTTAACACATATTTTCCAGCCAAAAGAAACAGCAGCTCTTCTGTTGCGCGCTCCATTAAACCCCTTTTCAGCACGAAATGCTGTAGCCTCATAATTTATGGTGTTCTCTATGATCAGTCTATATATCCTGGAAAACAGAATGTGCAAAACTGCATAGCTAGTGTACGCTTTGGAACTTTGGGCGAGCAGTGGTTTATCTCCACATTGGACTGCTTATAGAAAAAAGTTACGCAATTAGGATCCTAGTTAGAGACTCATTTCTCGGGATGAGTTTTAGGATAAATTAGTCCTACATTCCTTTTCTGCTTTGTCCCGAAAAAAACATGACTTCATCCAATATAGAATATAACAGAACTACAATTTGAATATTTCGTACAGTGATGTTACTCGAGGAGGATCAACTCCCGTGCACCCCAGCCATTCCCATGCCGTGTCATTGGGTAGACATGGTTCTCCACTCCATCCATTTAGCTCATCAAAAGTGTTAATAAATACTGCTAGTCCATCCACTATAAATATAGCACAAACAAAAACCAAATATTATGTTCACAAAACATGTAAGTATGCACATATACACACACACACAAAAAAAAAAAAAAAAAAACAAACGTGTATAAAGATGGGGTCATGCTTACTATCATTCGTTGATGTTCCGATAGTAACAAGTGGATCACTGGCTGCATATACCTCAATGGCACTGATGATTGGCGGTAAAGTGGACTCTGCTGTTGAAGTGAGTTCAAGTGTGATCACAGGCCCCGATTGAGGTATAATGGCCCACACCCCTGAACAGTTTTGGTACTGTGGACTCGTGGTGTACATATACACACCGTTCACAGAAATGTTGAATGACCTGGTCTCATTGATCTGTAATATATCCATTTCGGTAAAATACGCTAGAATGTAGTTGATACCTTTTGTTTTACTTGATTCCAAGTCCAGAAGAAGGGGAGATCTTAAACCCGGACTCTCTACTGCATCGAGTATCGCTGAAAATGGAGGATCCTCGTAAACAGTGTGTCTGATGACTGTACTGATGTTTCTTCTAACTGTTTTTGGTGGCAGAGCTGGCTCCCATATCCTGTTATACACATCTAGGGGATACCTGATCAATTCATATTCTTCTATGAGTTTCTATCCCTCTCATACAATTGATAAAAAAAAATAAAACAAATTATAGTTTCGTGACATACTAAAAATGTGTGACTTTTGAACGGCTAATCTTTCAAGTGGAAAGGAAGAAATTTAATACTAAGTACACAAATTTAGTATCTTACTAACTTACCCGAGGATCCAATCTTCCGCACCATAGTTTAGGCGTTGGCTACTGAACCAGGCCAAGTCCTTGCTTATCTCTGGGTACATAGTATCAGGAATTGGCCACACTTCCAAGGATGAAATAAAGGGCAACTGCTTATCCCGAGTTCTAGCTAAGCACACACTGATAGAATCTCCCTTACTTGTATAGATTATCTCATGGTAAACAGGATCAGTGAGTGAAGAACTCAAGATTGTCAACCATCTATTCCCGTCTATCTCAAGATCAAATGTTGGTGGTTGTGAAGCACCATCGTAGTTTCCGTAATGAAATGTGGTTCTGATGAAGTACCGTGCCCCTTCACTAGCAGGCAATGTGTAACAGTTTTTGTTCTGTTTTGTGAAGACGCGAAGTGAGTTCAGCAGTGACAAGTCGGTGTAATTGCTGGGAGAGACCTGTCGGTTCATGCCTGTTTTGATGAATCCATCATCTGTCCGCCAATAAATATCCCCGATTTGATAAGGGAATGTGGATCCGCAGTCGATACTAAGCCATTCTGATGTATCTGGTTTGTTATATTTATGCAATAGAGTATAGACATGATAAGTGCCACCATCCTTAATCATGAAGATAGAAAAAACCATCGCAAAGGCCAGAACTTGGCTAGGATTAAGATTTCAAGCTCAAACACTCTTGGAAGGTTATTTCAGAGGGAATGACTGATGTAAAGACCATGGTGTCATTGATGTTTATCTCAAGAAAATAATATTGTTATCTCATTCTGATTAACAAGAAAAGGCCGAGTGATTTACCTTGAGAAAGAACTTCTAGAGCAAAGAATACCAAAAGCAAGAGAGCCCTTTTCGCCATAAAGGATTGTCTTCTGCAAAATCTCTTTGGCAATCTTGAGATGGACTTGAAAAGGTTTGAGAGCTTACAGAAACAAAAAAGTATTTCCCAGTCATTGTCTTGTCCACATCAGGATATTTGACACGAAGTGATGAACACCAAAATAACCAAGTTGGATATAAATTATATGTTCGTCAATACCAACGAGATAGTCCAAATGACCAAGACTTTGCTGCACTGCCCAGTTTGAATGTTCTGTACAAAGCACACGCCAGCTGTTGGCATGGTGCACAAAGCTTAGCTAGTTCTAGTTGACATATTAAAAGTTAAATATTGGAGGAACACTTTCAATGTGCACCCAATAATTAATGCTATGAGATGATCTAGCTATATAGTTCTTGATATGTTACTGATTCAGGATGCATAATTCTATTTTGCTCATTTCTTTGGACGTCCCAATTCTTGTTTGATGTGTTTGTATTGTTCCGTACTTCCCTTAAGATGTCACATACGTACACTTCCTTATCTCATAAAATACTGGGTTTAGCCGACCTGGATATGCTCAGTACGTATCTTCCCTTCCACGCATGCACATGGTGAAGTTAACACTAATCTTGTAACTTTACTGATCATGGGGCTATAGCGGCTGAACATATTGGCTTTGTGGCACGAAGGTCGGGGCAGCCCACCTGGCCGGGTTTCCAGGATATGCTCATTATCTTCCCTTCTGCGTGCATGGTGCAACACTAATTAATCTTGTTACCAAAGTTCACTTTGGTAATATTCTTGACCTTTCCGTCACAAGAGTAGTAAATATATGTCTACACTTCTGCTGTCACTATTTTAGTGCTGCTCTCGACTTATTTTGTTTCTAGCTTGTTTTATGATATCTATAGGATTAATCAAACTCATGCGCACGGTTTCATCCCCAGTTACAAAAATAATTTCTAAGGACTATATATAATACTCATTAGTCATTATATAGGTGGTATATATTACTCTCAGGTATCCCACCGCTCTTCAGTTTAGATCTGGAAACACATCAAATACACTATTAAGGCTCGAGGATCTCCTTATTTGATAGCTGAGAATTGCTACAAAACTACAGCACAAGAGCAACAACCAAAAGTAGGAAAATGATCATGAGTGTCGAGGACTTGATCAGCAAGTATCCACCATTAGGTACAATATTGATTGCATAATAAACTTCCATGGCATTTATGAAAGGAGCAATTGTCGAGCCCTCCACCGACGAAATAGTCAGATTAGCGGTGCCATTGACTGGCTGGCACCGGATATAGTGACACCATTATGAACCCATCTTCAAAAACTTGACCCCAATGAAGAATAGGCATATCTATTGTTGACAGTCTGTCACTATTTATGTAGATATCTAGTTTGCAGGACTGAGGTGGAGCTGGAATGTCCTTATTGTTCATGATTGGGTACAGAAAATAGAGGGTGAAGTAGGCTAGTACCGAGATGTTGGGGATTAAATCAACAGATAAAGATATTGAATCTGTAAAGTTCTTCGCCTGTATAGCATATTGTATTACAGCCATGGGCATGTCCTTTGCCACAATATTCAAGCTTCCAGTAAGCAATGCATTAGAGCGAATGTTATTGTAGTTAGGCATCTCTACAGGGTTCCAAACAAGAGTGAAGGTGAAGGGATTGGCGGAATTCCTGTGAATAATCAAATATTAGGATATTGCAATACAAGTATACATTCTTTTCTTGGAAAGGATCGATGGAGTATTGGGATTTTATGCACGAAGAAATATGGGTGTGTTTTACTTGCCCAACAGTTTCATTTGAGCCGAAGTTGATCCTGCTATGATGGTAGAACGCTGTAGTGAGGTTTAACAACCCATACGCGTAATCATCTGAACTCTCTATGACCTCAAGGGCAGAAATGAAGGGGTCAGTTTCATCATTTTCACTGGTGCGAACCAAACACACGCTAGATTGCTCTCTCTTTATTATGTAAAGCAATTCATAGTAGACGGGCACTTCACTTTCAGAAGTCGTTACATTTGCCCATTCACTGCCTTCAATTTGTAGCTGGAAGCTTGGTGGCATTGAGCGGCCATCATAATTTCCATAGTAAAAACTGGCTCGGAAGAGGTATAACACATTTTTGGACGCAAGTGGTAAACTGTAACAGTTCGTTTCACCATTAGGGAGAAAGCGTAGGGTGTTCAACTGTGCAAGAGTTTGGTTAGAAGGCAAAACTCTATTCGTTCCCTTGCTTATGAAATATGAACTGTTGAACGGTTAGCCATATGCTATCCTTAGTTTCTCCCACTGATGCTCCACGGTCAATCTGCAGCCTTCCGTAGTGTTCACCTGTGATGTGATTTGCTCATATATTACACAAAAATATATAGGAAAGAGCATGCTACATGTAAATTTGCTGCATTTTCTTGGTTCTATTTAGTTACTCATTTTCGTCAAAAGAAAGATATAACTATGGAAGGAAGAGGTTAACTAGCGAGGGGAGAGCTTACTTCTATATGGCCAAGCTCTAAATGATGGTAGAGAGGAAAGAAACACCAAGATTACTATTATCTTCAGTTCATCCATAGAGAGTGAGAGAGAGGTTTGAAGAAATATACAGGCTAGGCTTTGTACAAATGCAATGAGATTTTGTAGTTTCGAATGGTTGGTCATGTCTTTCTTTGTTGCAATACGACTATTGTTTCTTAGTTTGACTTTTGAAGTTAGTTCCTTTTGCCTAGTACTCAAAGTAATGTGGCTGCGTAAATAACAAAGGCAGCAATGACAAGCTGTCTTTTCTGATAAAAGAATTTTGATAACAGAAGCTGGAAATTTGGATTAGTGTTACTTGCATTAAATTTGCAGAAGCATAATTCATCAATGACTGTTAGTCCCACCGGAAAGTAAATAGGGTGAATAGTCTATACAAACTTTAGTACATTTTTTAAACTATTTATCAAGTATGTAAGCTAAACTTTAAAGTCGAGCTGTATCTAGCCGCCGACTCCAACTACCGTCCTTGTACGATCCATACTAGATATGACCAACTGAAAATAACTCGGTTAGTTTTAACTGGCAAACACTTACATTTTTTTTTTTGAGCCCCAAGGGGCATGGGAAGAGATCGTACCTGAGACTTTATATATTGTAAATCCCAGCTTTATCACTGAGCCACCCCCCTTGGTTCCCGCCAAACACTCTACTTGTTTGTGGGTTAAGCAAGATAGTCTTTCAACAAAAGGACTAAACAAGCAGTTGGAAAGATTGTTCCAAAATATAAGCAACTAAAGAAGTAAATAAATACAAGTTAATTCCTTAAGTACGAGCTACTGAACTAACTAGTAGCATCAGCAAACTTATAAGAAAATTAAGCACACAGTTAAGCAAGTAATAAAGATACAATAATATAGAGTAGTGCAGAGTGTTAAATAACTCGTACTTCGCTACTAAATTAAGCACTAGTTCTTACAATACACTTCTTAGTCCAATATTTTAGATTTAAACAAACTCACCTAATGATCATTACGGGTCGTGTACAAATAACAGGTGCCTAACCTAGGATGTATTTATTGAGTGATGATGTTATATCTAACTAATTTTACACGGTATGCATTGACAACCAATGCGTCTTTAAGGATATTTAATTTTGGGTGGCACGTACAACAATATTGAAAATAGCTGTGTGTTTGAGTAGAATGAATATTTCTATGGGTTCTGCTCATCTCTTACAAACTTTGAGTAATATATCGGATGTGTTTGCTTAGGCAATTTTTAGCACATTGTTTTAAAAAAGACCAAAAAAAATATTCATTATTTAAAAATATTATTTTCTTTCTCTTACCTACTATTTTTATATACTCCTATACCTACATCGCTATCATGTAATTACTTAAATTTTAAAGAGCAAATAGGTAATTTAGATTTCCATAAAAATCCCTTGCTCCAAAGATGCGAAGGAGTTTTAGGCACTCCTCGTCAGTACAAACCCTATGACCATCTCTAGTTAGGTGGCATAGAAGGTCGGGACCGTCGCTTCTAACCCAAACGGCATATAGATGATCCATTTTCCTCGACTTAAACCGG
>JAOTQG010119249.1:0-10887 GCA_025631175.1 Iris virginica | reverse complement strand
CCCCTCCCTCATCTCCAAAAACTCAACTCAAACAAGCATACAAACCAAGGTCAAAATCCCCATATCTCATATCCTTCCTTCCCCCCTCCTTCCCTTTCTCTCTCTAGAAGTTGAAGCTCATTAATGGCAGCCATGAAAAAGTACCCATTACTAGCACACAAATCCAGCACAATACCCACCTACCCATTTTCTCTACTGTCTTAATTAAAAACCAAACCAATTACCTCAACTTCCAACTTCTCTTGTCTCCCCCCACCATTTTCTTGGTTTTCGTGCTCCCTCCATTTCAAGATCTGATCTTTCTTTCTTCCCCCCCCCCCATTCTAAAGAGAAGAAATATGGGGAGCAAATGGAGGAAAGTAAAGGAGGCGCTGGGCTCCAATTTGTGTGTATACTTACCCACCACTTCTGCCGACGACACTACTCCACCTTCCTCTCAAAGATTCTCCGAAACCGCCCTTCTCTCTCCGGCGACCGACTGGAGTTTGCGGGGCTCCTCCCCCCGTCCGGCATCTCCTCGCTTCCATTTCTCCAAAAGCTTAAGCAGATCTTCCTCCAAGGTTCGTCTTTTACTATATGCAAATATTTATTAGTGTGCCACTTCACTCCCTTACTCTCCGTCTTTGCTGTGGGTGACTTGTAAGAAAATACTAGTTCACATTGTGATTAGGGAAATAAAATTGGTTTTTAATTCTTAAAGGTAATGAGGGTTATGTCTTGTTTAAATACTCAATTGGGTTTGTTTCTTTCCCAATTTTGGCTTATGCATTACTAAATGAAGGTTTCAGTTTCTTGTATATTTGGGATATGTTGTATCGACCACTGAGGTCATTTTTTTTTTTGGAAAATGAACCAATGGGTGTTACATCTTCAGTTCATTCCAAATTGGTCTATTTTATTTGATTTTCTTGCCAAATTATGGGCTTATGTGTGTGTTCAACACAACTGAGGGGTCTGTAGCTTGTTTGATATTTCTTCATTTGATTTTACTCCTTCTAAACCTGTTTGTGGCAATTTTACCTCCCAGCAGTTGTGGGATTATGAGAAAAGCATCAATAAATGAAGTTAAAATGTTTTGCTATATTTGCTAGATAGAGGGTTTTAGTTTCTTGCGGTGTAACAATTTATTTTTCTTTTAAAATTATCCTATTATTTTTGTAGGAAAATACCATGTTTTATGATGTTTTTAGCGTGCTCGGCCCAATTTTCCTCACCCACAAATACTTCACGAACTCTTCCTTCAGTTATTCTTGATGGCTGTAATCGATTGTTTCTTCACTTGAATTTGTTATTATTGGCTCTTTCACACATCGTAGCAAAGTTGATCTCTTTTGTGCTTACAGAAAGTTATATAATGAAAATTTGCAAGTTGTTTTCCAATGTAATTAAATATGGATAAGGAAAGGTTTGGTAGACTAGTCAAATGTTTATGGTTATCTTCAAATTTTAATTTTGTATCTTGCATTCTTCAGCCACTACATTAGAGATTACAAGTCATTTTCAGTTTCAGGACACTTCTGCTTTGGCTTTAATACTTATATAAGACATCAAGTTTAACTTTGCTTTGTCTATTCCTAGGGGAATAGTAGTATCTTGTTTGGCCTCATTTGTTGACTGTTAATTTATGAGATGAACTTCATTGAGAAAAGATATGGAAAAGACACAAAAAAATTCTATACATCTACTGGTTTTGAGTTTTCTTGCCTTCTCTTTCCAAAGTTTTGTCTTGCATATCAATTTGTAGTTGCTATGACTTTTATTTTGGCTTATCTTCTTAACAAGCTTGCATTTTGGGGATAATTATAGTTCTTATTTTTTTCTTTTATTACTATTCTTGATTTTCTTATAGGTCTCAAGGACAAACAGCCATCAATTTTTATATATTTTCTTAAACTTGTTTTTGGGGAGAAATGTTCGATGTTGCAAAGATATACAGCATGCAACCCCCTTTGAACCAAAAGTACTATAAGATGAAATTCAGTAATCACTCAAAATAGGGCATCTCTGCTCTACAGGCCGTAACATAGTGGTCAAACTTTGACCTATGAAAAGAATAGTCATGGGTTCAGTTTAAGTGAGCTATCCCATTGGCATCGAGCAGTTGGTGAATACCTAATGGTTTTACCTTCATAAGTGGGTCCATTCTGGCTTTCCTTTGAAAGAGTTCCCCCTGGCTATCAAAAAACATGAGGCATCACTCTTTGTTCCACTAATTTTGATTCATCTCTTGATTATTTTGGTGGTTAATTTTGGCTTGTACTTTTGTCTTGGTTGCGATGGCATTGACCGCTGGGGCTCAAGTAACGAAAAATGATTCACCCAATTTTCCCTAGTGTTAATATTAAATCAGACTTAGCGGGATCACATTCTCCAAGATGTGACTAGATAAAAACGTTAGTTATAAATTAGGGAAATGCAGTGGCAGTGAGTAATATAATAGAAAGGAATATATTCTTGTTATATTCATGATATTCTAAATATTTATGTTACACGAGCATTATAGATCTCTGTTCTCCTCTTCCTTACACTAATGTTATAACTAATTATGCTAGATGCTGTCATATCAAACAAATTTGACCATGAAATCGAGGAGCTGTTTGTTTATTTAATATAATTCTTTCACAGGGAACAGTTGACTGTTCTGCTTGTTTTCGTCTGTTTATTGATTTCTTCTGTTACTATTCATTAATTTTAACCTTCTCTCCTCTTCTAGCTTATATAGTGTTTTTTTGTTTTCACTCGAGTTTCAATTTTGGCTTTCAGAAAACATGCACAATATGTTTGGCATCAATGAAACGCGGTGAAGGCCAAGCTATTTTTACTGCAGAATGTTCGCATTCTTTCCATTTCCAATGCATTGCTTCGAATGTGAAACATGGCAACCAGATTTGCCCAGTATGCAGAGCAAAGTGGAAAGAAGTTCCCTTGCAGGGTCCTGCATTAGAACATGCCACAGGAAGGGCAAGAATTAACCCTGTAAACTGGCCTAATGATAGTCCAGTGATGACTCTGATCCGCCAACTTCCTCCTCCTCGTACTAATCCCCATCGACACAGCACCCCACTATTTCAAGCTCATGAACCTGCAGTCTTCAGTGATGATGAACCCTTAGGTCTTCAGTCAAACAAGACTGCTTCAGAAACCTCCTCCCAAAGAAGAATGTCAATCAAAACATATACAGAAGTCCCAGCGGTCCCACGGTTTAGTGCATCTGACAATTTCACTGTTTTAATCCATCTTAAAGCTCCTGTTTCAGTTTCAGGACTAAAGAACAATGCAAGCCAGTCTACCTTGACCCAAGTTACACAATCTCCTCGTGCTCCAGTTGATCTAGTCACGGTTCTTGACATCAGTGGCAGCATGGCGGGTACAAAGCTTGCATTGCTAAAGCGAGCAATGGGATTTGTGATTCAGAATCTTGGACCATCTGATAGGCTTGCAGTCATTGCCTTCTCTTCAACAGCCCGTCGCCTTTTCCCACTTCGGAGGATGACTGATACAGGAAAGCAGCAGTCCTTACAAGCTGTCAACTCTTTGGTTGCTAATGGCGGGACAAACATTGCTGAAGGCTTGAGAAAAGGTGCCAAAATCATGCAAGAGAGGAGAGAAAAGAATCCAGTGGCCAGTATAATACTATTGTCAGATGGTCAGGACACCTATACCGTAACTGCTTCTGGTAGCAGCCAAAATAAACCAAATTACCAGTTGCTCCTTCCTTTGTCTATCCATGGTGAAGAGAGCTCTGATGTTAAAATACCAGTACATGCGTTCGGGTTTGGCACGGACCACGATGCCTCATCAATGCACTCAATATCTGAGAATTCGGGAGGGACTTTTTCATTCATCGAGACCGAAGGTGTCATCCAAGATGCATTTGCACAGTGCATTGGTGGGCTTTTGAGTGTTGTGGTAAAGGGGTTGAGAGTCATTATTGAGGGTGTTCACCCAAACCTTCGCCTTTGCTCTCTAAAAGCGGGAAGTTATTCAAATCAGGTGATGTCTGGTGGGAAGATGGGGTTTATTGAGGTTGGAGATTTGTATGCTGATGAGGAGAGAGATTTTCTGGTTTCAGTCAATGTTCCAGCATCAATGTCGAGCAATGAGACATCCTTGTTAAAGGTGAAATGTGCATATAATGATCCATTGACCGAAGAGACGGTGACTTTGGAAAGTGAAGAAGTCAAGATTAGGAGACCGGAAATAGCAGGGCAAGAAGTTGTATCGATTGAAGTTGACAGGCAAAGGAATAGGCTTCAAGCAGCTGAGGCGATGGTACAAGCTAGGACCACAGCTGAGGGGGGAGATGTAACTGGTGCTGCTTCCATTCTTGAAAATTGTCGTAAGACATTGTCAGCTACTGTATCAGGTAAGTCACATGATCGACTATGTGTTGCGCTGGATGCTGAGCTTAAGGAGATGCAAGAGAGGTTGGCAAGCAGGCACGTCTATGAAGCTTCAGGAAGAGCATATCTTTTATCGGGCCTGAGCTCACACTCTTGGCAGAGAGCAACAGCACGAGGAGACTCAACTGATGGTTCGAGTCTTGTTCAAGCCTATCAAACCCCGTCGATGGTCGAGATGGTAAGTCGGTCTCAGGCTACTCTTCTGGGCAGTCCATCAGCTCAAAAACTTGTTCGGCCAATATGGCCATTGATGCAACCAAAGCCAAGGTAATGCTGTAAGGCTTTCATGGCGGGCAGGGTACTGATCCAAGATATTATATATAAGTATGTGAGCCTCGTCTTGTTAAATTTTGTATTGCGGGGTTGGGGGATAGATTCAAGAAGTAGGACGAGAAAGTTTTTGGGTGTCAATATATTTCCTGCTTTGAAATGTGTAAAGCAATAAAAATGGAGAAAGCATGGGAGGACATATTTGTGGGGGAAAAGGGGAAGACTAGGTAGGAGGATCTACAAGTTTTGATTTTGTTGTTTTTCCTTGTGTAACTTTTGGGGGTGGTGTACATATAGGCGAAATGTGTTTTTTTTTGGGTATAAGTTTGTAATTCTGGGGATAAAGGGTTGACCTATTATATAAGAGACCTGCACAATGTGATTCTTTCACTAATGAGTTTTGCCCTTCATTCTCTCTCATCTTACTTAAGCTGATTGTACAATTTTATCATCAACCATTAAGATTATATCATATGATCTAATCTAACTATCATGTGCTTGGTTGAGGCCTCTAGGGTTACATATGAACCTTCTAGGATTTTCGTTATCTGAAATTTGCCTCTGTTACAATCTGCTTGTGCTTGAATGATTTTCCTACTTTCACTCCACAAACTTTTTGGATGCTTGAATTTATTCCCTCACACTTCACTTATTAGTTTTGCTGGTCTTTCTTTGGTTGGGGTAGACCAAGATAGAAAGGAACAAGCTGTAAAGTTGATCTGAATGAAGCAAGAGGGGAAATTGGTGGGGAGTATTTTATTTGCTGGGATTGACTTTCAGTACAAGATGATAAAAGAAAGAAAGAAAAGCAACCTCTTTTTCATGCATTTACCTTTTAAAATACACATGGGGTAATGGCCCATCCATGCCCACAATGCTTCCATCAATATCATAGTCTTGTTGGCCACCTTTTAATGCATGGCATTTGCATCCTAATATCCTATTCTTGCTAGTTGCCAGGGTGTGAATTTCTCCCCTTTCCTACTTGACCACACTAGTACATTGCCAATGTATCATCCACTGTCATATGACATGAGCCATTAAACTATCCATTTATCTTGCAATATCCGCACACACACACACACACAAATCTACTTTTACTTATTTATCCATTTCAAAATAATAGTTTCATTTCTAAAAAAGAAAAAATATATATAACTTAGATTTCAGTGTTTGGTAAGTTGGGAAAAGATAATGACCTATGCCTTTGTATTTCATTTTTAGAAGAAAGCGAGTAGAAAGCACCAAATATTATAATACTTCAAATAACTAAATTTAGAAACACTTACGAGTGGTTCACCAAACATCAAGAGTAATATTTCAATTCAATACATTTTTGAAAATTTACCAAACAAAATGAAATTAAAGTATTTTCATTTTCTGAAAATTATTTTTCATAAGTAATTATACTCGCAACAAAGGGAGCTTACCATGTGTTCGATTTTCATCAACAAACAATTACCAACAAAAGTTAAAAGTTAGCATATCTTGAAGACAGAAACGGGAATTGTAATCGGATTTCCTTGCTTTGGAAACGAAAACCAGGAAAACGAAACAAGCGCAACTTCTCACATAATAAACGGGCCATCAGCAATGTGATAACTTGCATAGTTTCATATGATTTAGCTGACTGCGAAGAAAACTAAAGACAGATCAATTCAGCTTAGAAGATGCAGCGGAATGATGTTTCTATGATCATTATGTGCAAGTCTACTACTATTTGGTATCTTACAAAACTTTGTCAGCCATCAAAGTAAATTCACTCCACATTGTTTTTAGATAAAAAAAATCAACACTCTGAAGAACAGATGTGACCCCTGAAGAACAGCATCCTAGTCTGACTTTCCTTCATTATTAGGCTTAGGGATTCTCTTGAATTCGTAATTATTTATGTTAACACTCTCTTGCAAAGCCTGCAGAGCAATTTCTAATTAGGCTTCATGAACATACCTTTAGAATTAAGAAAGCAGAATGAACATCTTTATTAGTAATATATTTTTAACCTTTAGCTCATCTTCCAGAGAAATCTTTTTGGGCTTATAAGCCCCCACGGGTCCTGTTCTCGACAATGCTTTTCTTTCCTCGATGATCTCCCACTCCTGATCATCTTTAACCTTAGCTATATCCTTGCTGAGCTACAAATTATCACCATACTTCAGAAAACAAACTAGATAAATTTTGATGCTGCTGATATAATGAGGGAAAAATAAAACAGAAAATTTGTGAAAAGTAAAGTAGAGATGGTAAGTGTCCGATGAGAATGATGCAAATGGTATATTCCAAAGGGGGGAAAAACAACGTTTCACACACTTTATTGAAAACAGAGCTCTTAAGTGTGTTTCTGCCCCTTTGTTGTCCTTGACTACATTGTCGAGCACAAGCACTCCCTACATATAGATATTCCAGGTTTGACGTTAAAAATGCACCAGTAGTAACCATTAAGGATCAAGACTCGATTGGCATAGAAATTGAATTTATTTTCTATTAGCATGCGAACAAACGGAAATAATCTATGGCTAGGAAAACCCCCTTCACCGATATTAGACTCCTATGACAACTAATACGACCCAATTCAAGGGTTATGTTACAAAGATTATATCACTTTCAAGGATTTGCGGAATATGGCATATGCATGCATTAAAGACCACAAGCTACAGTGTTCCAAGAATGAGATATATCTAAAACATGGAACATATTTTTAATGAAATTTAAACATTAAAATATAATGTTTGTGAGAAGCTAATTTTCAGTCCGAATAACGATCATGAGGAGGGAAAAAAAAAGGTAACTGGATCTAATAATATGAGCTGTAAATGTTCCATCTTAAAGCTTTTTGTCAAGAGCCAGCAGAATTTATCAAACTTCTTAATTGAAAAAGACTTCAGATGCTATAACATTATTGAAGCCATACATATTCACAAAACTTAGGCTAGTTCCAGCAAGCTAAAAATTAGAAAGTATGTACGGGAAGTACTATTCTACTTATTTGTTCAATCATAAACCCTAGTTTCACAAAACCTTCTACTTATTTGTCTTAAGAATCTTTGAAGTCTGGACAATAAGTTTCAAGTGAATTGCAAAAAGAGATGGTAAGAAGCACCTAAACATGTAAATAGCAAAGAGGGACAAAAACTGTATATTAACTAAGACATGATTCATGATTGCAACACCAAACTGTAAGACGTAGGAATTAGACTTTTAGATCATAGTTTTCATTAACATGAGATTCCAAGAGATAAAAACGATAAATGCTTCGGAGTTCAGCCCTCCAATTTGACAAAAATAGCTATTGGGAAACCCATCTTCTATTGCACTAGCCTAACAGCATCAGGGAATATGATCCTTGCCAAAAAAAAAAAATCTAAAGACTTTTACAGTAATCTCATGACCTTTTACCTGCATAATAATGAAATATCAAGCTGAACAAAAGTTTCTTTCAAGTTGATGGAGAGTTGACTGAATCATACAGTGCCTACAAAATTGGAGACCAACGTCCAAATCGCAAGGATCAAATTGGAGTTCAGGGTTTTATCTGATTACTAGTCCATTTCCGACTGAAAGAGATGATCTAACATGAGTTAACTCATCGCATTGAATGCATATGACTACCCGACATTTAAAGTTTATAAGAACGGGGATTCTTCTTGACCGGGAACAGAAGTTGCAACATTAGATACAGTGCAGCAATGAAAATTATTCCATTTCCTCTTGAATTCTTCATCATTAAGTTGTAAGAATGCACATCTAACGTGCCAACCATTCCTTGAACGTAAGCACTCCTATTAATCTTTGTCGAAAGAATAATAGGAGCAGAACTTTCTTCAAATTCAGGGTTGGAAAGCGAAGAATAATGAAGCTATACTCATACACAGTCACCATAACTACTTGGTCAACAGATCTGTTTATAGATATTTTCTCACATCTATACTATCATTTTGCAGTTATCAGGATATGAGGGAAGGTGAGATCTGACGATTATCTATGCCAATATACATCTAAAGCCAAGTAGCGAACATAACATAGCTAACTGCCAAAAGTTGCTCGTCGTGTTGTGCTAGATATACAGACTAAAAAGCACTATTTGCAGAAATAAAGAAATCTGAAATCAAACAAAGGTTCGCATCCACAACATCTCATAAATATTAACCAAGTACAAATGGCCCAAGCAGATGACCAATGAAACTAACCTGCCCTGAAGAAGATGACCAAGTCCAAGTGCTCCAATGACGGTGACTGAAATCATAGGAAGTCCATATCTCACAAACGGAGATCTCCTTCCCCACCTCTTAAAACTAGGTGCCGACTTCAGAAACTTAGTAGCAGTTTCACCAGTAGGATTATTAATTTTGTTAGACTGATCCATTTGCGTCCCGGTTGTTGTCATCTTCACATTCCACAAAAGCTACCTGTATTGCAATTGCAACAGCTTAAGTGTGCATATAACATTAAGAAAGGTGAAAATGTGCTGCTTCCATAATTCCATTCCACTTAGACACTCCATATTTGAAAGTCAAAACAACTGAAGGATTAAAAAGAAACAAGCATCAATTAGTACCCTTAGGCCGTATAATGTTTAAAACGGAAACATTAAGTGAAATTTCCCAAAATAAAAGGTTGGACTCTTCGGGCGAAATGAAGGGAGAAATTAGGATCAAGGAAAACAATAAATTTCAATTCACGCCGATACATTTGTAGTGGAATGGCTAATCGTGGCATGTCACAAGGTAGAGGATGGGTTCAATCGGACGCTAAGAAACAATAAACTCGAATTATAAAAAGTTACATAGGCTCCATTTTCCTATACGAGATTACTAATTTAGCAAATTAAACTATCCAGTGATCTTCTTAATCATACTCCATATTTCATCTAATCTCATCGTTCAGCTCTAAAATCCTCAACACCTAAAAGAACTGATTCACTTTGACTAGTAATTATCATGAAGAAATAAAATAACCGTAGCAACGGTATCTCTCGAGTACTAACCTAACTGACCACCACATTCGCAGACAAGTTCGTATTAGGGCCTTTGTCCCAAACTAGGGCTTTATTACTGCCTATAGAGAAATTATGGGGTTTCATAGGATGAATTCACAAGGAGTAAAATTGCAGGCACAAACACGCCCAATACAGAGATCTGAAGGAGAAAGATAATTAGGGTATCAAGCTTACGCATAGGTGACTGAAGGAGAAGGGCGGCGGCGGCGGCGAAGGTGTTGTTCGCCGGGAGAGAGACAGGTGAAGTTGAACGGCGAACTAGCTGTTACCGTGTTACGTACGTTGTCGTCGACGCGTCGTAATATTTTTGCTAAGAAGCAATTCAGACTTGTGGGCCGGCCCATCAGGTCGTGGGTATATTTATGGAATTGGACTGAAAGAAAAAAAATTGAGTGGAAAATTTTTTAAAAAAAAGCCTTTCCGGCATTACATTACACTTTATATATGGAAATTATTAAAAAAATGAGAAAATGAAAATTTTTGATTGAAATGTTAAAATGATTTAAAATTAATATTATAAAATTGAGTGGCATGTATAACATCAATCACGGTTAAGTATCACATCAACAGACTATTTTATACTATACTCCATCCAAAAATAATCGACAATTTTTCCGCTTAAAAATTCAAACAAAATTTTTTACTACATTATTATTTGATATATTCATCATAATTATATTCCGATTAAAATCATTATAAGAATGATAAATAAACAATCAATAATAATTGCATAAAATTCAAAAAATAAATAATTATTTTTAAAATATTAAATCAAAATCGTCGCTCATTTTTTGTATTGACAGATAAATTTGAATTTAGATTTCTTGTCCCATTTGATGTATCATCTACTGTTTCATAACATTTAAAAACTGACACCATCTTTTAAACGATTTGTATGGCGTTTTTAAAAAATGGGACACTGAGTGAGACACCAAATGGGACATACTTTCATAACATTTAATGTGAGATCCAGTAAAATTATTAGCCAAAAATGAATAGACGTGTCCAAAAACAAATAAATTAGAAAAGGTAAATTAAAATTTTAAAAGTAAGAATGTCACAAAATTTTATCCTAAGCTCATAATAAGTGTTATATGATAATTTTTTTATTGTCCGTTAGGACTTGGACTAATAAGAAATAAGTTTCGTTAATAAACTAACGGAGTAAAGTAAGAGATGTTAGAAACCGTTAGAAAACTAACAGAAAGGGACTAACGA